>OENM01001868.1:0-17079 GCA_900239745.1 Rotaria magnacalcarata | reverse complement strand
TTATCCAGCACGATGAGTTGATGAGAATAAATGTGAAAGATTTACTCGATTTCTCACTTATTCAAATTATATACATATTCAATTCGCCAGATCACGATAAGCGCATTATTTTTGCAGTGAACTGATTTTTGTGATAATCTTAATTGCTGTTTGCTACTCATATTTAATTATGTTTTAAGCGCATATCTATATTTTCTCGAATATAGATAAATAAAATGCGAGTACTTTACTTTTCAGCGGTCAGAACATTTTCATTTAGTCTTTACCTTTTTCAATATTTCAGTTCAATTTATAATCATGACCTGCCCTGTGACGGTCTCTGGTCTGTATTATTAGAGTTCATCTTTTCATATGCAAGTTGTTTTTTTCAAAATTACGAGCATTACTTACTTCTGTACTTTCCTCATTTGAATCTTCCCATACTACTTTTGATATTCTAACATTTCGAGCCATTGAATTACCACGAATTTTACTTTCTTTACTTCCAGGTAAAATATCATCAAGCCAATATAATTCTTCTTGTGTGAAGACTTTATCCATTAATTTACGTACAAAACATGTTCCAACGATCTAATATATATGTAAACGATTTTTATTGAATAGTTGTTCTAGCTATTAGAATTTACCAGCAGTGGAAAGGTTATAGCGATTGATTTGATATTTTTTAATACATACAATCCAACAAGTGAAACAATTTGTACTACAGTAAATAAATGAACTCGAGATATTCGCACATGTCGTAAATAGGGATAATCTGGTTGATATTTTTGTGGCATAAAAAATAATAAAACACGATCGTAGATCTACCGGCAAACAAGAGTCGGTGTAAAAGAAAACAAAATATACAGATGATAGGTTACTGACTTGCATATTACGTAAAGCAGATACGCCCATAAACATAAAAACACCATAAAGTACAGGCATTGGAATGTGCTAGAAAAAAATTAAACAAAAGGTACATTGAAATAGAATTGAAAAGGACACTCAAACAAAAACGTCTATGTAATGCAATAGTGAATATTTTAAATACGAGAATTATAAATCAAGTCAATCTCTATATCCTGAATAAAGGAATTTTAATTCAGATAAGTTAGGAAGTCAAAAATAAATAAAGAATACACAGAAATTTTGTAAAGACTCATCAAAAGAAAGATACATACATTTAATACTTGAGTAAAAAGGACACTTAAACCAGTTAAAATAGACATTAAAAGTGCACTAACACGTTGTTCACTAAAATCGAATAAAATCTTCTTGTTTTTTCACTATATAGATAAAAAAAAAGCGTGTGAAGCCCAACATACATGATTCCTTCAAATTTTGGTTTTTCTCCAGGTGCTGTATTTACACTCATAAGTTTCAATGAGTTAACATGTGTTAAAGCTAAAACCGTAGCTGCCACAAACCACGGTAAACCGAGTATGGATTGTATTAGAATTGTAAGCGATAAAACGAATAAATCCAAATGATAACCAGGACTTTTCTAAACAAACAAGACAAAAACTACGAGACAGCAGCTGCTTTTCTTTTACTTTCAATTTGAATTCTTTTCGATTAATAATCACAGCTGTTATTTGTTGATCCATAAAAATCAGTATTGTTGCTATTAAAGCTGGAATTATTGCTAAGGGTATTGTCCATAATTCATTTTTACCATAAAATGGTATAAACCATCCGCGATCGTGTGGGCGTGTTGGTTTGAATTCTGTTGGTACATATAATTTCGGTGTATTTAAAAGTAAATAACCATCCCATACTGACATGATAACAATTGCAATTAAAACAGCAAAATCACTGAGAATTGTTCGAATCTAAAATTCAAATGTAATGTTTTTTTTTGAATGTTTGTCTTCTTTTCTGTTCTTTAGTTTAACTTACATTAGCTGGTAAAAACGAACTATTACGAAATTCTTTAAGAACCATGCATATAAGAAAGGTGAATATAAATAAAAGTACAGAAAAGAAGAATATATCAGCATGATAAACCGGTGTTGAGCACCCTGAACCAACAACAAAACCACCGGCTATTGTACATGCTGTTTGAGATGTTTTATTTAAATTTGTCCCGTGAAATAGGTAATCCACGACATTAGCATCATTTATTGTTGTCTCATTTTCACCAATATCAGTGAATATGCATGAACATGAATAGTCTAATAAAATATTAGGTCGATAGTTTACTGGATACTGTTTACGAATTTTTAAGATTGCACGTATAGCATCGACTATAAATATCAACGCAACCAACGATGCAAAACAATCTTCAGTAAAACGTGTTATATATCGAACAAGAAAACTTAAATTAAATACGACAAATATTAGTAGGAGAATAAAAATCCATACACCAATCCACAAGCGAAATTCAAGGTAATTTATACGATAATCTCTGAAAAATAAGTTCTTTCTGTGCAGAGATTCATTTCAAATCAATAAATTTACTTGCATAAATGTTCTATAATATGCTCAAGAATTAACATTGGACCAGTAGCAGACATAATATTTAATGGTTGCCCACTGAATAAAGCAAATATAATACCACTGATGGCTGCAGCAAGAATACATTCCATTGTAGCCTATGAGATAAACCTTGTATATTCAAAACCTGTTGTTGAACTTTCAATATTAAACTCCATGCTGTGGGTTTTGATGATTCAGTTTTTATTTAATTCATTATCAAAAAATTGAATTTTGTTCTTTTCTCTGCTAGTCTCGATTGTAGTCTATGGAAACCGATCTTAAAACTTTTATTTCGTATGCATGCACCCAGTGAATGATTTGAGATATGTAAGTCAATAGTAACTTCACTTAAAAAACCTTAACTCGAAAGTTTAAAGAAATTAAATCACTTTTTCGAAACAGATTTTTGTTATTTGTTGGTTGAAGTTCCTATTTCTTCTCCTATAAAATATGTAATACCAGCTACCGCTACAGACGTCTAATTAATTCACTTAAAAATCATCAAGCACTGAACTCATGTCTCAAGTCTAAAAGCTCAGGCCACTTTATTGTCTTATTCAAGTGTCATAATAACGCCATGTATTTTTAGATAAGACTAAGTACTTTATAAAAAGATTGGTGCCGTATTTAACAAGGATTCCAGTTTATTAAGATAATATTACGAAGAAGAAAATAGCATAATTCTCTTACCATATAATTTTCTGTTGCTGTTCCAAGTATACCACCGAAAGCAACAACTGAACAAAGGCATACAATAAATAAATAAAGTGTAGCAGCTAAACATTGTAAACTAGCACAATCAGTAAAATCTGATATATAATATGGTAGTTTGTTTCGAATATCCCTTATGAGACCATAGAAGGGTCTACAAACAATTTCATGAATTACATTCTATTTTTTTATTTTCTGTTTTACTCACCTTTTGGAAGGTGCCAACGTGAGATCTGCATGAGACGTTAATTCAATCTCTTCGATTTTTTCTCCTGTTTCTTGAGGTGCTTTAGATTGCCGTTCTTTGGCTTGTCGTTCTTCCTACAGAAATACAATAGTAACAACAAAAACATAATCTTCTTATTTTTTCGTTGTTTTTACTTTGCTTGTATATTTATGTGGTGGTTCTATTCGAATAGACGGATCCCATTCAGATGGTGGTATAACGTATGTATCCTGCATAAATCGATCCATCATTTTCATAATTTCATCCGAATTTTTCGATATATATGCAAATTCTCGACAAATATCATCAGTTAGAATAGTTGCCATTGTTCGTCCCATTTGTAACAGTGGTTTTTCATTTTCTTCAGGTCCAATTAAAAGAACAATAAAACGTGAAGAAATTTTTACTTCAAGCATGCCAGGCAATTCAACTGGTTTTTGTAAACGAACAAAAACAATGGTTTCGTTTTCAATAAAATCAACTGGACATATGAGAATAGATGCACCTTCAGAATTACTGCCAATTTTTCTTTGTAACTTTACATTGTACTCCTAATAGAGAGAAAAGTGGCCACATCAATTTTATTTAGTTTTTCGTTCATAAAATAAAACAGTTTTGGTCACGAAAAACTTATTAGAGAGTTTTTTTTTCGAAATGTTTACATCATCATCTTTTATCCTAATTTCTCAGCAGACTTCTATTGAGTTTCGATCCATGCTAAATGAAGATCAAGTGCAATGAGGTATTTTAAAATTATTTTTGATTTCGAACTATATTTTATTTTTTGTTTTGGTTGTTTTACTTTTGATACTTGCTGTCCTGTAGTATCAGTAGCTATCGTTTCTTGATCAGGTGGTGTCACAGTGAGAGTAGCTGCTGCTGCTATTCCTCTATCAATAGGACCGAGTTCGGATTTATCAATTTCGTCATCTATAGAAAAAATAATTAAATAGAATAGAAGAAAATAATCTCTTGCCTCGTCGGTTAAGATTATTCATAACAAACGTTGAGCTTGAGATAACGCCTTGTTTTGATAAGTAGACTGAGCTTGCATTTTTTGTTACTGAACGTTTTTCATAATGGTGAAAATGTGGTAAACCAAGAATATAAAGAAGTCTTTCTGCAACTTCTATATTATCGAAATAGTCTGAATCCAACAATGATTGAGATATTATTTCTAAAAAGAAAGCGTTCAACTTTTTGTTAAATGAGAAACAAATCAATGAAGTGGTACGTGAAATAGCTAACAAATCATTCGCTGAAACATTGAGAATAATAACACCATTTTGAAGTAATTTTTTTAAATTTAAAAGAGCTGTTTGCATTAATGTTGCAACATGAGGCTTCGACCAACGACCAAGCGCATTTTCAGCTATTTCTTCAAAACGTATCCATCTTTATAAAAAAAAACACACCTTTATGAGTTTCTTTTAGGTTACAGCCATGAGAATTTCACATACCGAGCCTTTTCTTTCCAATAAGCATAGTCCGTTTCGTCTGATCGACAAAGAACATCTAATTGACAGAATACTTGAGGCACGTCTACATTAAATGTAATACTTTCTCCAAATGCCTAAACGAGAATATACAATTAAATCAATAGATAGAAAAATCAACAACCAAATTATATTTCAATTTGTCACCGAGTACTTTTGGATGCCATATGACCTCTCTAATTATATAATCTATTTATTTTTAGGCATGATCAATCTTTTGAAATTTAATGTATGCGAATAATACAGTGTGAAAATTTTCCTCTAGCTTTTAAATAGGATCTCTATTATCTGATACAAGAGAGATGCGCTTTTTATGTAAGCTTCTTGGTTTCACAGGAACCTCAAACCACATCTCATAATTAGAGAAATTTCCTTCCGTAGAAACTAATGGAAATTAAAATTTAATTAGCAAGAAGAACAAATCATAGGTTAGCTTTTCCCATCAAATAAACAACTGATCGATTACGATCGACAAAGTTCTGTATGCTATCGTGTATTAATCCAAATAATATCTTTTACCTTACCTCTGTCTTTTCAAGATGGTGATGGTGTTGCACCATTGTGTCTGTGTCGGAGTGACGTCGAGTGATTCCGTCTAAGAAATCATAAAAGTTTTTTTTTTGAAATTTATAATCATGAAGTTATCTAATCTCTTTTAGAGAAAACAAAATCACATATAGTTAACATACACATGATGATCAGGTTGTTGCCGTTTAGCATCTTATGAGAAACATTAAAAATTTTTAAATGAGAACGGAACTTGTATACATCGTTGGTTTTTCTTTTTCTTCTTCTCTTCCATTTCAATAATATTCGGTTAGCTCTCTACTTTATTATTTTTTATAGGTGATAACAAGTGAAAGAGTTTTAATTTTCCGATTGTTATAGTAAAATTTCGAGATCATTTCTCAATACATTCATCTGAAATATTTTTATCATTTACTTACGCCACAGCTATACATATATATATAATTATATAGAAGGTTGTTTTGTACATTGAATATTTTAGTGAACTAAAATGTCAATGTGGTTTTTTTTTGTTGTCGAACATTTAATAGCTTTTCTTCTTGATTGAACCTTAACTAATTAAACTAATGTTTTGATCGAACTGAGTATTTTAGTAAATAAAAAAAACTTATATTAGGGTTATTACGGTCTATTTTAACCATTATGGAATTTATATGAAAGAGAAAGGAAAAAAAAATAAGTAACTACTTTTATGGGTAATGTCTGATGTATCTCACTGATTGCTATTCATGAACAATCAATCGATTTTAGTACTCAATAATTTGTAAGCATGGCGTTCAGGTAAGTTATCTATAAGAAGATATAAATAAGCGTTGTTTCAGTGTATGTTATCAAATAAATCTGAAACTACGTATTGAGTCGTTCTAATAATGTATTCAACAGTGTACTCAGACGTTTACGTAAAAGGAAAAAAGGAACGGAAAAACAGAAGATAACTTTTTGTAGCAACTAATGAATAAGCGCATAAATCAAATCTGATGCGTGGATTGTATCACTTGATTATATAAAACGTTTTTTTCACTCTCTGAAATGGTAGGGAGAAAACGTTTGAGACAGAATTATTCAAGTAAGTATCAAAATATAAAGCTAGTTAAATAATGAGACATAGGCTATTGTATTTGATCTTTTTCTGTTTCTGGTAAAACAAGTATCTTTCGTTTTTTAAGTTTTCATCTTTGTTTCGAAAGATAAAAATAAAATTATAAAACTATCCAAAAACAGCGGTAATAAATGTTAACGGAATTCAATGTTCATTTTTTAAGATTTTTCTACTCGAATATCTAGAAACCATATGTTGCAAGTAATTTATATTCTCGCAATTACTTTCAACTTATCTTAAATGTATTCATAAGTCTTGATGAATGACTGTATAAACTTATTAGCATACGTACCATGTTGTCCTGGCATATCATTTATAGATTCAGCATACAGATGAGACATGTTAAACTATTCGTTTGCGATGAGTAAATTTACTAAATCAGAAATATAACTAAACAAGCAAATTGAATCTTTTGCTCTAGAGAAAAATAACGATCAGTAATATGAAGTAAAGTTATCTATTTAGATATAAACATATTTTTTATGATTATGATCAATAATACAAAACGGCGTACTATATATTGATCACTCATCGAACAAATGATCAAGTTATAAAACAGAGGATTCACTAGTAAAACAAAAAGCAACCCCTCAGGTAGAACGCTACGATTATAGGGATAAAACGATGGTCGTATTTTATTTCACGGTTGACTTCATTTTGTATCAATCTCATAAATATAAGTGTGCTTGTAATAAACGAAACTAGTGCACAAACAATCGAAGGTGAAAAGAAAAAAAGAAAACAAAATCGTATCCAATTATAATTCTATTCTATTACTCTTTACCCTTTTTTTCGCTACTTGCTTTTACCGAAGGATATTTTTCACACGCTCCTCTCGCATATAAGATCAGCAATAAAAAAAGGAGATGTTCCATCTACCTTTCGTAACTTCTTGGCATAGAATAATTGCTTTCGATGATATATAATTCAAGAGAAGCAATAACAATAATGACAGGCACTTGCCAATTAAAAATTATTTGAACAACTATTGCAGCATGGCATTTCACAAATCGACCTTTTAGAAATGCTATCAATATCGCCATCAATTACCATTATTTTGTTGTTTTCATTTAGTCATACTTACGTAATACAAACTTTTGCAAAAACGTTATTTAGGTATTTAAGTTTTATGAAAAACATCCAAGAAATAAGAATACGTATTAGAATCGTTATGTATCAATGTGAAAATACCTTTCGCATGATTACTACATTAATACGTTACAAAGAGCCAAATTTTGTAATGACAAGAAAGTATAGATTGACCAGCATCTGCATGTCAAGTCTGAGAAAGGAGGAAAATGCGATTGCCGAGTCCATTATTTCAGCGCTATGAAGTCCAGAGTATAGTTCATAGTTTTTATACACTTCTCTAGAAAATTGAATAATTTAAAATAAATTTGGTGTGAAGCAAGGCAAATTGATGCAGATACTGATCAAATAGTTAAAGGCTAAATTTTTTGTCTGATTTTATAACTCAATCATAACTTCAATAGCTCATAAGAAATTTGATGGCTACTGATTGATTCATTGTGGCCTAATTTGTAATTGAAGACTCACTCAAAAAATAGTTGTATCGAAGATCATATTGTTAAAACAAAGCCAGGAATTCACATCCATGATATTTCAAGACCACGATACATAATAGCGTTCACAGTGAATTTCAATCGATTTCATGTGAGAAAACAAGGGTCTGCAGTAAGCGTATATGTGGTTAGATTCAATTTTTTTAATATTCGGCATTTAAATGAATAGAAAGTTCTAAACTGTGGAAATATTTATTTAATATATGAATTCTAGTGTAATGTAACGTAAGGTTAAAAAGTCTAGATAGATTATTATTATTATTAGAATATATATAGGCAAGAAAAAAGTCTCAAAGGAATGACAACCATGTTCGGGTTAACCATATATTATGCTAGAGCTTGCTACTATTTGCTTTTTTAACGATAAATAAATCACAACTCCGTTCTTATACGGAATGCTGCAAGTTATTTTCTTTCGATTTTTAGTTATTTTCATTTGAAATTTGCCAGAAACTCTGACTCTCAGTAAGTACTTGTTATTCGCTGAAAAATGGATGAATCCAACAGAGATTTATACGTAGACATGTATGTCACAATACCAATCCGGTATTCAGATATTGATATTTTCAATTATTGTGTACTAACAGTAACTAAAATCAAAAATGCTAACCAATGCCAAATATATTAGTACTGAAATGACAAAACTAATTATATATATATAAACAATCGCTGTCTGTTCGTTTTAATCTCGCATAGAATTATAATGGCAGCTGCCAGCACTTTTTATACAGCACCGTATATTCGGTTTGTTCTTCAGAGAAAAAGCGGCGATAAAAAATTAGTCATTTCTATCAAAAAACGAGAGCATACATAAAATTTTTAAAAAGTTTCTTCGTTCGTGCGAGTTGCATAACGCCATCTTTCCATGGTAATTCGTACATATCGGCTTCAACGAATATTTGCTTAATGGATGAACCGGCTTTCCAATCAGATACGGATAACACGCTGACGTGAATCATAGGCAAATATGATCGAAGAGAAAAAAATAGAAACGAATATATGATGCATAAACTAGACCATCATTGCAAGTATTTGAAATCATGACGAGTTATTTAGATAGTTATAAAAGTATATTTCTCGATATAAAACTACGAGATTTTTGGACTATATTCTCTTTAATACAAGATGAAAAACGACTTGCAACTCATCACATCTTAAGTGATAATTTAATTCAATATTGGTCGAAAAAAAATCATTATACAAATCATCATTATTTGCCAGTGTTATGTGTTCGCACAGGTTTTGATTTATTTTTACGTGCTAATCAATTTCCGGTGGACAGTGAAATTATTATGTCTGCAATAAATATTCCATCTATGATAACAGTCGTGCAATTTCATCAATTAAATGTCATACCATGTGATATTGATTTAGATACGTTTGAAATGAATATAAATCGTGTTAAATGTTTGATAACATCAAAAACAGTTGCTATTGTATATGCGCATATTTATGGCAGGTGTGCTGATGTATCTGAATTAGTTGATCTAGCGTATGAAAAACAACTTTATTTTATTGAAGATTGTGCTGAAAGTTTTTTTGGTTTTTGTTCATGCGTATCGGAAGATAAAAGGTAGGAGAAAAGAGAAATAACACTAATTATAATCGACATGTCTAATATCACAAGGTCATGATTAGCGTGTAAGAAGTGAATGTATATCAGACTTTCAGCTGTTCAATTTACTCTTCGTTAGAGGTACACATTGACCCTGATAATATTTTAAATTATTCTTCCGCAAGAGAAAACTAGACTTGAACACATAAATCAATACTCATATCATTATAAAAAGTATATAAGGATAAAGACTGTTTGCAGTGATCAATTGCTTTTTCTTAGGCCTATCTGCAGCCGATGATGTTGCTCTCCAATATGAGAGACTCAGTGACTAGCTAAGGTTTTCTTTTATTTTCGTTCACAATTACTAAATTCGTTTTGATAAAGATATTTTCATTATAGTCTATTTGTAATCAATTTTGTGCGCATCATCCGACAAGATTTCTTCAGAAGCATCTTATTCGGGTCATGGAAACCTTGAGTCTCAAACACTAAACTATAAAGCAACAATACAGTTCGCATAACGGTTGCAAAGAGGCATCTGGCCCTTATCTTTGTTGCCTCGTTACCTCTTCAATAAACACATTGTGTCGTTGCTTTATAGTTTACTCCTTGAAACTGAAGGTTTAAGCGATACAAGAAAGGATACTCGTTAGGACATTTTCTTTGATCAACCATCCTCAAGATAATTTGAAATCCTATTTGATGAAAAATATCCATTTTAAGAAATGGTTTCATAGTGGCGATAAACGAATGTTTCATGATCTTCTAAATTCCTGATATTTGACGAGCTGTATTAAAAAGCGTTTGATCAGTTTACAATCATCCTCAGAATTACTCAAGCCTGGATATATTTTCTCGTGGTCTAAAACTGCTATAAAATCCTTCTGATTCTTGAGAAAGACAAAATGATGATAATGTTTTACTTCGTTTCTCTTCCATGTTGACAAATCATTGTAGTTTTGCCTTGAGACAATCATATGATAGTAGTTTCTTTCATATCTGACACGGACTGTGATCATATGAATGAAAACGTACTCTGTTGTAATTAATAATTCGAATGTAGACTTTATTTTGTTATTTGCTCCATCAAAATAATTTTTCGTTCACGACACAATGTAATTTAATACAACATTTGAGTAACTAGAGAACTGCTGATTTGCAATTTCCAATATCACTAATACAAAACGCAAATTGTCAACATTAGAAAACAAAAAAAAGTATAACGATTCAATTTTTCGTCAACATTTTCACCGTTGAATTGTTATTTGAAAAGTCATGAACATGTTTCATTTTGTTTTAGCTCTAATCAATCTGGTTTCGACATGTATTGTCCAAAAGGAATACACAGTGCAAATGAACCGTCATGTTATATGGGTCATCCACGTTCTCATTTAGTTCTATATAGTTTTGGCGTTTTAAAATTTTGTACAGCACTCGGTGGTGGCCTCGTTAAAATATCGGATCATAACTTACACAGAAAAATGTCTGAAATTTACCGTAGTGATCCTATTCAGAACACTGAACAATATTTATCAAATGTAAAAAAATATTTCTATTTATATTGGATATTAAATGTTCCATATGTAATTAAACCATTAATGTATGTCATACGTTTATTCAAATTAAATCATATGGGTTATGTTGTTAATAATTTGCGTGCCTTCTCGAAAATCCCAAGCAAAGAAGAATTATTTCTTTCACTGCGTCGTCAACCATGCCGACCATTACTTGCTTTTCTTTATCAACGATTTCAAACATATGACTACACACAGTTAGACATTCAAAGAGAGCGAGCTTTCTATGTTTTAAATAATTTACTAAAAATATCAACCATCCAGTTAATTGGTATGAATTGTAAATTAAAAAATTTTTGGCTCTTTCCATTAGTTGTTGCAAAACCGGATTTATTTGTTGGAATTTTATCAAAAAATCATATCGATGCATATCGTGGTACAACGCAATTAAATGTGATAACAGCGCTACTAGCTGATACCATAGATGATTGTCACAAATGTCCAAATGCTGAATATTTAATTGAACACGTTATTTATTTACCTGTGCATTGTCATGTACCAAAACAAGTCTTGGAAAAATTGATCAATATTGTTAGTAAAACAGCTCAGCAAATTGAACAATATCATTTACGATCTAAATTGTAAATTCTTGTTTTTTCTTTCTTCAGTTATTTTTTTCATTCTGTGGTTTATTTTAAGTTATGATAATGATTAGCTATTTTTTATTGTTTTCAATTTATCGGATGCTGCTTTGCTATGCTTAGAATAAGGTGCTACTCAAAGAAACTATTCTGTTTTCAACTGTGATACAATATGTTGCAATCTTATAAATTTTTACTGTATAAATGCGGATCTATTTCTTTTGTATAATTCATATGCTTGGAGAACGTGCTATCGATAACGAGAATAAAATTAATAAACCTATTAATCTTATTTCACATCGGTTGTTTTTTACGGAAATCAAATCTGATTTTATCTTCACATTTTATTCATTAAAATAAAATTCAATTGTAAAACGAATCACTGTGAAAATAAAGGAATTGCGAAACGCTTTCTCGATATTCATGAGATAATGTGACTTTGAAATTATAGTCGAGCACAGAGTGTGACCCAGAACGACTATAATTCCGGCTAAAATCAAAAGTCACCAATGCTTGTCGTAACAAGAATCTATAGAGACACAATTAACGTCACCATTCCGGCTTCGGTGCATATGGTGAACATTGGAAAAAACTCTTAAGGTGAGATTTTAATTAGGATAGTCGATGATGATTCGCTTATGATACACACTTATTTGTTTATTGAAGAGGGAGGTGACTTCAACGAGCGTACATTGAAACTTCTCAATAGTGATTATCAAGTTATTATTTTTTTAAATGTGAAATAAAATTGTATAAAGAAAAAAAGTTGAAGCGCATTTTAAATTAGTAAATAGTTATAATTTTAGAGTATATTACTTCATCATCAATGATTTTACTTTTATATGGATTCAATTAAAAAATATCAGCAGTCATCTGAATAGCATGGAATTTTTCTATTTCTGTATTTTTAACAATCTTTGAAAGCTGTTATCAAGATCTATCAACATTGAAGCAATGACATATTGTATCGTTTATTGCAGACAGAAAAATGCGAAAATGAAGTTTCAATATGGCTTGATTTAAAAATAGAGACAAATCTTATTAGAACTAATTGTTATCGTGAAGCAAAAGAGTGAACCCGTAAAAATGAGTTTATTCTTTAATAAACATGTTGTAACGCATTTATAATGAGAATAAGAGAATAACGTTTCACGAAGTTATCGATTTATGAAAAGAATTTATTTCATTTTTATTCCATGGGTTCATAAGTACTATATGCAAAGGACAAATAAATACTTTTATGAAAAAATCTAATTGAGGACGACCATATTCTCTAAGTGTGAAGAGTAATTCAGAGTGTAATCAGTTACAAACATTTTATTGTATATGTAGCAATGAAATTCAATTGAATTCAGCCAATATTGAACGCTTTTACTTCAGATCAATGAAAAACCACTATTCTGTATCCATTGAATCACTATAAACTCATTATGCAACACTATAGTTTTTACGGCGCTAAGTGGCCACTTTACTATTCTACATATCAATGAAGATAAACATTCGTCCGTGATTTAAACAGGATAATTTGATGAATGGCAGTGTTGTTGAGATTGTTTGAGAGTTTATATAATGCAGTTCACGATTCTATTTCAACATGCTGTTTTTCATTCCTTATAGAGTGAGCGTTTATTTTCAAAAAAAATGAAACGCTTGTTAAAACTTGATAAACATTAAATTGATTGCAATATTTACAAGATTGCCAAAAATATATGTTAGCTTTAGCAAATGAATATTCCATATTTTTAAGTATAGATGAAGGATGTGGGTGTGGGTATCTCTAGTCTCCATATACTGAAACCCACACCCACACCCTAGATGTTTTAGCAGAATCATTACTAGGCATACCAGCTAGTTCATGCACAAGCCAAAGAATATTCAGTGTCACTGGAAGAATCCTCGAAGAGCGACGCCAAAACTTAGGTGACGATATTGTTGACGATATCTTGTTTATAAGAAATTTTAAAAAGATTTTATTGTAATCTTTTGTAGATTGTTTGTAATGAGATAAATGAATAATTTATGGCATTTTAGTATTTCTTTCTTCAGTTCTACAGATTTTGCAGGGTAGGGTAGGGTCAGGGTAGAGGACCTACAGGGTATAGTAGGATAAGGGTAAAGGAAAATTCCTTCACCAGGGTACAGGGTAAGAGAAAACCTTACCCTGCACATCTCTATTATTTTCTTCGTGAATATTTGAGTATGACCTAATATCTACTATAATTAATGAGATTTTTCGTTTGCAGGAAAAACAAGCAATCGATTATTGTTGTTTTTCAATTATTCGCTTACTACTGTGGCTAATGTTACAAGATTAAGTTGACGTGTTGGCAGTCTTCCGTTGTTAGTTGTCTAAACACAGCAAACTGCTATTTTTTGTCAGTTTTTAATCTTAAAATTCTCTGCGCAGCTTGCAAACTAATTTTAGCATGCTATGAACGTTGAGTGATAGCAACCACAGAGAAAACTATTTTCTTTTCTATTTACTCTTAGTGCATTATATGTAAAACCAGAGGATATATGGTAGCATCTGAAAAATCCAGAAAATCAGTTAATTCTGTAAAATCTATATAATTGATAGATCTAATCGTCGATGATGGTCCCAGGAAGATTTTCGGATACGTGGAATATCTGAACACTCAAGAAACCTAACAGTATGCAGAGTCTGTCAGACTTTTAAAATTTTGAATACATCAGATGTATGCTATGTATTGAATTAATCGTCGCCGTCAAGATTTATGGGCGAATCAAATCAATGACATGATTTTATTGAGTCAATATAAAAAAATCGAACAAGTTTTTGTTGTACCATCAGGAGCATGAATATTTTTTGCATGAGTCTTCTTCAAAACATAAATCAGAATGTGTTACGTTAATACATTTCATTCTAGTGTACTCTTCGAAATATTCAATCGCTTTTCAATTGATATCTTTTACATATGAGATCACTACAATTTTACAAAGCTGCAGTCTTTTGGAAATCCATTATAGAGTCAAAATATTTTTATTTGAAGTTATTTCTGTACATAGGTAGAGTTCTAAGAAAAGATCTAATCCTAATATTTCTACTTAAACTTTCGCTCTCATAGAAAACTTTCACTAAATATGTAGGATTCCTTTTTCAGATGACAACGTCGTAATAGTTAGCTACTTGTATACCACAACAAAGTCAGAAAGATAGAGTTTTGATGCGATTTCATCATCCAAAAAAATACGATTGGCCCATATTTGGTGAGATTTTCAGGATATTCGATAATGATTATAAGGTTTATATTCGGGTCAAATTTTATGTTGAAACGTTTTAATTCGAAAGTTTTGGTACGTCTCTCTTAACAGAGAAGAGTTATAATAAACTTTTAGGTAATTGTAAACATGGGGTTTTGGGAATGCAGTTCGTTTCTAACTATCTATGAGCCAAATATCATCTTTGAAAAGGATTAGCCACTTTCGATAGTTTCTCTCTCAGTAAAAACTGGGTGTTCTCTTGCCATAATCAACAAATTTCATCTAGAAAGTGAACTGTAAATTTTTATTTAGACTTGTCATCAGTCAGACTACGATAAAACATGTTAACTAAAAATAAGGCTTCGAACGCATATGAAATAGCAGCGATCATATTTGCTTACTATGCTTTAACACTGGCAATCGTAGGTACAGCATTTTATCTTCTTACACTCTTCATGCTATGTCGAGCAGCATTCAGTGATGCAAACAAAATGCCAGTCTTATACTATATGCGCGTCATTGCTATTTTGGATATCTTGATGCTTTATGGCTGGAACTTAGATCATTACCTTAATACCATATATGCTTTCACCATTGTACGTTCAGCAGTCGTTTCTTGTTCCCTAGACTGAAAGGATAGGGTCTAAAAACCATAATTCGCCTGTGTCTGTCTGTCTGTAACAATGACACAAACGCAAGCACAAACGACTATTTTTATGGCACAAAGGGCATTGTTATGGCACAAACCATGGGTGGGTGCATGACATGGCCACGTGAAACAGTCCGTTCGGGAGATGGGGTCAGTGGAGGGGCGAGCTGATCCCCTACGGAACTTTGAGCTAACCATCACGAAATTTCTGAACCATATATTTTTGTGAGTAGGTAAGAGTCAGGCCTTGCCCTCCCTAAGGACCTTTGAGTTCCATTTTGTCCGTCTTTCGTCTTCACCTTCAATACTTTTACTTGAGACCTTTAATTTTCGTCTAATTCTTACCTCAGCTTCACTTATTCCCACTCCCTTTACAAGTCTGTTTGAAAATATCATCATCAGCTGCTGGCTCGAACAACCGATTTTCTGGCCTGTCCATGTATTTGTTCTCCTCGGCACTGTCAGTCTAGGACCCAGCAAATCGACTTTCGATATCGATGAACATTACTTGTAAGTTCATGTCCTTTATTAATTATTTTGTACCCCAATCATCGGCTTGGATTTGAGTATGTGTATGCATCGACTGATACATGGCAGTAAGTCGATTACATCATACTTGGTTCAGTCGTCCCAAGAGTGTTCTCATTCTCATTGGAATTTGCTTTGGAATATTTGCATTCAGCAATTTTCACTTTTTTCCATTCGCTTGTTATATATGCGATGATGGTGTATTATACACGGATGCTTATTTCTACAAGACCTATCCTCTATGGGATAATGTGAACTTATTCTTGTACAATATAATACCATTTGTATTGATGGTAATTTTCAACACTGGTGTTATCTATCATTTGGTTCATGTTCGTCGAGATAGCGGAGTACAAAATTCGCAGGTTCGACATCGATTCATTACGATTATGCTCGTTGTCACTACATTTCTTTTTTTAATAACGGCGACTCCAGCAACTGTAGATTTTGGTTTCTTTAAGACATCACTAGATTACGTCTTTCTGCAAATGCTTGATGTAATGCTCTATAGCTACCATATCACATCCAAAGAATTTTGTCAACAATTCGTTGCTTTAGTCACATGTCACCGGCCCACCATAGAAATTAGATCCATCTCACGCGTTGTTCCAGAAACAAAACCAACCTAACCATCAATGATCTGATTTAATCTTTAACAATTTTTGAATAACAACGGAAAAGTTTCAGTATATATTGAAATACTTTACAGATTTCGACCAAGAGTTTTATCAATTGTATTTGTCAACTTTTGTTTTTTGAAAATATCAATTTTCACTTTCATTTGTATGATATATCGTATAACAGAAAAACAGTAAAGATATGGATGCACACGCAAGATAGATCAGTACCTACAGCGACTTTCTCTAG
>OENM01001867.1:0-25194 GCA_900239745.1 Rotaria magnacalcarata | reverse complement strand
CCATCAACGGTTCCGTATAAAATATGCAACACTTATAGAGAGCCTATGAACCAATGAATAGGTTTGGTAAGAAGCGTACGAAACCTTAACTACTTTACGGAACCACCTTACGTTTTGTATACGGAGGACAAATCCTTCAAATGCTCTACGAAACTATTCATAGTTTTGTATAAACAATACAAAACTTTCTTTGCCCCTTTAAACCATGAATGATTTCGTAGGCATAATACAAAACCACTCAAGGTTCGGTGTGTATTCTAAAAAACCATGTATGCTTTTACGAAACTCGCATAAGGTTTTGTTGGAAGTTTTCGAAATCCTTCCAAATCTACTGAACTTCAAATAGTTTTGCTTGAAGGAAACAGAACGATTTCCATTCTGCTGAACCTAAAATCGTTCGGTATACAAATGCTGAACTCTTAAGGTTCAGTAGAGTACCTTTTTTTTAGAGTGTACAAGAGCACATCAAAGGTTAGTGTTTTATTTTATTCATTGTCTCATGTTTTTCATTAATGCTCACGGATTATTATTATTGTTGTTGTTGCTGTTGTTTTTAGAACATCAATGCCATCGAGTAATTCTTCATCGGATATCTCTGGTATTGCATTACAGCTCGTGTTGTTTGAGACAAACATTGTAGCTGTACTGGCAAACGCCATTGGTGGTGGCGCTGCTGCAATAAATCGACTGTTTTGGTTTGAAGTTTCACAACGAACCATTATTTTTTTTTGTATGGGTTTCAATTTCACCTGAAACACTTCTTTTCATTGTTGGAGTCGATACTGTAGGTATTACCTATGACATTTATTAAATAGAGTTGATATTATAATGTAGAAATATACCTTATCCTGAGTAGATGGCTCAATGAAGTTTCCAGAGTTGATAGTACTTATTTCTGTTTCTAAAAAATAAGACAAACCTCGAGATAAAACCAGAAGGAAAATTTTTTTTTGTATTACTCACCTGATAGATGCGACATTTTTTTAGAACAATTATTCTTTATAGAAATTAGTGAATCCATTGGTAAAATCTACAAATAACATATTTTTCTTTTATTATAGTTTTATTAAGGATTTTTCATTTTATTTATTTATCAGATAAGTCAAGATTTCTTCAACTATACCATTCAATTGAAGAGATCCACCAATTTTATTCGATTCAAGATTAATATAAAATACAAACAACAGAATATATTCACATTATGACAGTCTATGTGTATCACGACAAGCAGCTAATATCTAATGTGCTATGGTGTCACAATTTATACACTATTTAAAAAATGTTGACAATAAACGTTTTTTTTCTTGGTTCTTATTATAACGGTGGTATCGTTGTTTTATCGTTTCTATTATTATGTTTATCTAGAGTTTATGGATAAACAGCAGCCAGAAAAGCCTCCTGAACTTGATATGTGTCGATGTTGTGTTCAGGATGTTGCCAATATTCTCTAATGGCACTTTGAAGTTCACCATCATCATCAATATAATCATGACGTTCCATTCGATATAATGGAACAACAGCTTGCTTCATCAATATTTTAAAGTCTCCATCAAAATTGATAGGTTCCAATAAGGTGAATCCTCGGTCACAGTACTTCCCAATACGAGTACAGACGTTGTTGGAACTTTCAGCATGTAGACTATAGACGAGAAATGACTTCGTTGCCAGGGCTTGCAAAAACGCAAATGTAGACATGATTGTAACTCCTAGAAATTAAAAAAAGGTTTATTATAATTACAAGTAATTAGAGTGTTGAGGAAGAAACAGCTGACTTCAGAACTTAGGAAGTCTTTCAAACAAATCCCATCAACAGTTAAATGGTTGATAAGACTTCACTGATTTCGAGCAAACGCCATGAAAATTTAAATGCTTTCAAGACCTAAGTCGTTGCTGTTCTTCCCTCACAAAATCTGAAACTCTACCAATGAATGCTACTTGACAAATATCCATGTCAAAGTTGTGGAGAACATGAGAAAGCGGATTTTTCGATTTCTCAGCAGACGTGTAATAAAAGTTGAGCTTGACACCACATGGCAATGAAATATAGTAGTGAAGAGATCCTGATATTTTTTCGACCATAATTTCATGTTTCAAATGCATTGGCTGCATTTTTTTCAGCTTGGTGATAACGTTGAGCACCGCCATTTCAAAATCAAGACAACTACGTGCTGGATAAATCAAGTTAATATCTTGTTTTTTGGTATCGCCGAATGGCGAACGACATAATGAATTAAGTACACAACTGCCAACAATTGCAAACTTCGAAA
Source organism: Rotaria magnacalcarata (assembly GCA_900239745.1). NCBI lineage: Eukaryota > Metazoa > Rotifera > Eurotatoria > Philodinida > Philodinidae > Rotaria > Rotaria magnacalcarata. The sequence goes on along the minus strand of OENM01001867.1, from coordinate 22,927 downwards.
AATCGATTGTTTCCAGCCATTGTAATGAGAAGAAGCGAGTCGCGAGATTATATCGAAAATCGTCGATGTTGTTCACAAATGCATTGCTTATTGGACTAAATTCGTTATTTTTTCTTTGGTAAAATACGTGCTGGCTGAATAAAATTAATATTAAGAGGCTTTAAGTTGGAATTAGTATTGAAGATATCTTACTTTTAAAAAATTTATTCTCGTAAACATTTAAATCTCGTTCAGAACTTATTGTTTCATTGTACAACTGATAGTCAATCAATCCGAAATCGGCACAGTATAGATCAGTGTTGAAAGGCAAAATTCGAGAGTAACATTGGAAAAGTGGTGTTCGATACGCTTTGCACAATGCACTCAAGCCTTTAGTGCTGAAGCATGAATGAACAAACAGACGTTGGGCAGGTTGAATAACAGAAGGGTTGTGATTTTCAAATGGAACCAATTTATCATCCAGGATTTCACAATCTTGTAAATAATTTCCATAAATTTCTGCAGGCAATAAAATTCTTGCCCGACCATCAGACTTCTTCATTATTTCCACAAACAAGCGATCCGATGCTGTACCAATAGACACAAATTGACTGCAATTATTTACCACTTCCAGAAACTTAGAAGCGTCAGTGCCATTGAGAAAATTTACCAGGTGCAAACCAATATCAGGATTTAGTTCAGGAATTTCCATATCATAATCAGTCATACTTAACAAAAATAATATCAATAATTAGCGATTGCATATATACCTCCCATTTTATACTCACAATTTAATGCTTTCGAATTGATTTCTTCCGTAAAATTACAACCTTTTAATCTAAAACGTTCAAAACAGTTTCATTAATATACAATTTCAATATTATACTATAAATTTATTTTAATTTTCAAATAAATAAACAAAACATTTCATTACAAAAACAATTTTTCCTCCAATTTTTACACTAAATGCAACACCGACTATCCTTTGAGATCATCCGAGAATATTCTTCGCAGTCCCACAAACAAAAACTCAATCATTTTTATCATTCACATAATATCTTTTCGACATCAAACCGTATATTAGCTTACTTGAAAAAGAGAGTTCAATCTTAATTTTCATTTTGACATTTAAAAAAAATTCGTCTCAATATTCATCATTATCAACACTATTTGATTTTTTCCTTTTTTCTTTCCAATAGTCACATATATTGAATATATCATAAATTCTGTATCTACATCGTTTTTGTGCATTTGATGTGATGCTGTCATTTGTTCGTGGATATTGGTTTCGGTCTTTGATCAGAAAGTAATCGTAGTATAACTTACCGTCATCATTCTGATGTAATGATGCTCGTCAAGAATATTATCTAATGTTTCGTGTTGATGTATTTTTTTTCTTAGCATCGCTAATTTTTATTCTCTTATTGAATCAGTGATTCTTAGTACTCTCTTATTTACTTCTCTATATCAATTATAATCTATGCCGTTGTTATTGCTCAGGATATTGAATCGGTTTGACACAACAAGTGGCATAGTGTTGCTTTAATTGTTTTACCGTGTGTTCTTTTCTTCATGATGGCGCATGAAATATCATCTGCACGTTTGTTGGCAATCTATATTGCTAATTATCGAAAATATATAGCTTGCATGATTAGTGATTTTTTTCATTAATGGATCAATCGCCTAATGAAGAAATCATTGTAGCTCTGATGAAGTATTTCACTCTTTGACGCGTATTGCATTCTAGTATGTCAGAACAGATAGTCATATTGTAAATGACTACCCATCTTAATCTGGCTCGCTTAATCGTTAACTACTCACTGTTATGAGGTTTTTGTCGAAAAAGTTTTATTTTTATTTTTATTTTCAGCGATGGGTAGAACAGAAAAATAAGCAAATAAATTATTCACATGCTTCTCTGATTGAGGAGTAAATTATGTCTACATATAATCTAATACAGAATAAAATATTTTTGACGAATAAAGATTAATTTTTTTTAAAGTGATATATTGCTCTTAGTAGAAAATGATTATATTCTCTGTTCTTTTGAATCAATCATTTGATACCGCAGAATTAAAAGAAAAATTAGACATATTTGAAATGTGCACATAAAATCAATGAATATCATTTCAATATTCGACATGTTTTCATTAGCTAACACGAGAGAATTGCATCAATTTTACATAAAAAAAAAGAAACAAGAAGAAAATTCACAACGACAGAAGTTTTCGCATGCAGAGAACAAACATGCACACTATTATACGTAATTTGATACCAATTATTTGAAGAAAATATCTAATAGCTTCTGCACATTTTGTGAGTTGTTAATTACATATTCCTGATTCATCCACCACCAGTGATGAAGCGTACATATTCGGTCGTGCACTATAAAACAGAAATAGGTAAATAGTTTTCTTTATTGCATTAACTAAAACAAATAACCTTCGGGAATCTTCAAACGTTGAACAGCAATTTGCTCGGATACTCGACGAACGAACAATTTGAAAATATCCTAAATGATTCAAGTCACAATTACAATTAACAAATAAAATTATCTCATACCTTATTCGAAAATCGATCAAAATATCTTGTATAATTATATCGAATCATATCAACAATAGTTTTCGTCGGTACTGGACGATAATGCATTTCGGAAGGTGGAATATCATCAGGACGACGTAGCGGAGCAGCGATAGAATTGGGATGAAGATATCGAACAAGAGAGATATCGTTCATTGAAGCTGCAGTTCGAAGAGCGTAATATGTTTCCGCCTCCTTCCGGAAAAATAGATAGAATACTGCTTTTCCAGCCTTCGTTTGTACACGACGAAATTTATAGTATTTCAACTGTTGTTGAAGCTGACCACGAAGAACATCATTCGGAATATCGACCCTTGAACGATTATTTAATACTAGTCGGCATTCCATTCTCTGAAATAAATGATTTCCTATATTACTTTCTATTANCATATGTAAGCTCCGTTCATTAAAATGAATTATATAAAATTCACAAAAGCAAGGCTTTTGACCTGTTGAAATTATATATCTCTAATTAATTATAATAAAAGAGCACTAAAAACTATCGAAGAATTAGATAGTCTTTATGACATCATGATTAAAGACGTATCATTTAAATGGGACTAAAATTGATTTATTTCGTCCGTTCTTTTTGACATGAACAGTGACTGTTCTTAAACCATATGTCTCGATATCACAACTAATGAATTCATGCTGTGCAATTCTGTGCATTATTTCTCGATTAAGTGAGAATCTATTACATGTTCTATTTCCGATTCACTCACTAAGATCGTTTTCTTTTTATATACAATTATTAAAAAAAAAGTGAATGCCATAAAAGGCTCGTTGTCCGCAATGGATCAGTGACTTACGTTCAATTAAATATGTTTTGTTATGATTATGAGATGTTAAGGTCAGTAGTATGAGATGGTAATAATGGTGATGAAAATGAAGAACTGACGGCAATCGTGGCGATGAACAAGTGTAACGAGGACAACTGGTAATGCCACAGAAAAAGCGACGATATTTATACTCCGGTTCGACCCTACCCGAAGAGATTGATCGTTTTCTGTCTTTTAAAACTTAATTAAAAATCAATCAGTTATCTTGATCAAAGAATGAATCTTTCAACAAATGTTCTTTCCTTGAAGATGGTTCATCATGAAATGGACTAATTCAAAAAATTGACTCATCACCTTTTTGATCGATTGTCTTAATTAGGGTTCTCTTTTGAATTACTTTTCAAAAGTGAAATTCCTAAACGAAAATCCTTTTTATATTGGAATACCCTCTCTGAAACAATATTCTCAAAACTTCACTTTACGATGCAAACGTGCTTCTAAATATTTCAATTTTCGCGGTGTATTTTTTAAAAAGAACAAACAGATGAACAAAACGTTACTTTTTTTGAATGAATTCCAGAAAAACTCAGTTTGAAATAACTACTTCTATCATATTTTTTTATATTTCTCTGTTTGTTAAAGGGAATTTTTAACCATTTTTTATTGCCAAAGCTGACCTACAACAGAATTAAAAATACCTGTAAAAACATATGCTTCATACATTCAGTAACGCCTAATGGACGTATAAAGCGAAACAAAATTCCAATTAAAAAAAAATATTTTAAATCATATTTTATGAAATCATGAACATAAACGTCATTTGTTCGCAAACATTAGAAAAAAGTTATTAATAGTAAGATTTAAATGTTTTCTCTTATTTTCCAACATTTAGATTTCCAATTAATTGAGTCTATCAGTAACTCTATCTCATAATAGCCATATGAGCTGTTTCATATTAGAATGATATGCAAACAGACAATAATTAATTTCAAAGGGATTTAATGGAAATAAAAGCTAATGCTTTTCATGAATACATAAGAGTATTGTCGGTGCTAGTCAGTTGATTAAATCGTCAGTGATCACAATCTAACAGTCATGTGTTGATTGATTGTTATGTATTCTTCAATTGAATATTTCTTGGTTTCATTTTGCGTCACAGCAATAACTTTTGTTTTCATGTTCTTACACATTTTTCTTTATCTTGTAGTTCAACAGATTTTTTTATCAATTATTTATATCACTTGGCTAAGTCAATCAATCCTTTTATTTGTGCAATATTTTTCGGATTAATCGATGTAAATAAATCCTTTTAAAAAAATGAAATAATTACAATGTATTATTGCAAATTATTTTCCAAAGATGCTTTTATAAGAACGATTCTAGCTAATTTAACTTGATGTTTGATTTATTTTATACCTTATATCGATTTCCAATTGACGAGAATTCGTTCAATATATTATGTACTATTTTACTAACTGTAGAGAATTATATACTATTGAGACTGATTATGTTCATCATTTGTTTCAATTTTTTTCGTATACCATAAATGATTTATATTGATAAAAAAAATCTACCTCCTAATTAAACCAGCGTGAAGATGTTAACATAATTGATATTCTATATTGACGAACAAAATATTTTGAATTTGATTTTTTTCATATATTCATGCATGGTTAATATTTATCATCACACATAGACGTAAAGAACTTTCTGAACTAACACAATTTCACTAAAAATACTCCACGTGCTTAAGTTTCGAGATCCCTTCTTAGGAAGGTGAGCGTTTATTTTGTAAATATCGATATATCATTAATTTTACTCACACTCATGTTTAAATTTTAACGGCAATTAAATGATCAACGAATGGTGACAATATTCTGAGATGTAATCAGGACGAAAATAAATGATATATCAATGCCATCGGTCAACAATATCGATCCATTATTATACATTTCAACGTATTAATTTGCCACCTGAAAATGAAAAGAACAAGCTCACCATGGTCATTGATCAATCGTGTCCTTTGTTCTTAGTATGTGTGAAAAGAGATGCACTGATTCTCTTATCTTTCTTTAATTTTTGACTATAAATAGTCGAAGACGAGTTCGGTCTCTTATTATTTCGTTTCCACGCGTTTGTAAAGAATTCACCACAAAACTACTTCTATCTTTTACTTACAATGTTATCCAGCAAATTTAACACAAGTCATCGTTCTATTATTAAACGACAACTTTTGAAAATCAATTTAGGTGGTCTTGAAAAAAATCCTCAAATCAGTGGGACTAACAACAAGGTGTCGTATGGTGACGGAGCAAGTCGAGAACAACAAACAACATTACTTCGTAAAGCTGGTGATCAGGCTGGAAGAATTTTAGAAGGTGGGACAGATGTCGTGATTGCTCCTGCCAAATGGCTTGCCCATATGCAAGAAAACTGGTAAACACACTACATTAAAATTTACACTGATCCTTTTTGGAGACCGAGCCTTTAAGGCTTTTTTCTCAATATAAAAATATGATTAAAATGTGCACTAAGCTTCATAGTGTGCTTATTCATAGTTTTTCTCGAACTATTATGAATAAATTTCGCTTATCTCATTAGAAACTACAATGCTTACAGTTAGCAGAAAGAGTAGTGTCAAAAGAGAAAAATAACATTGTACATTCAAAAAGAAACATAAAAATGGATTGAGAGAGCAAGCACGTGCATATTGGTCATACACTTCATGGATAAAGCTCATAATTCGCTCATGACTGTTAAGTTCAGAATTGGCTTTTCTTACGCTTATAAGTTTATCGATACCAACAACATACAGATACTAACTAGAATGTGAGATATTGCACGAAATTATATTTCATGTTCAACAAATAATTATTCGAGATAATTGAAAATGATCAAAAGAGAAAAATGAAACATCTGAAATAAAAAAGAAATGTTATTTTATTAGCGTGTCTCCCAGAATAAATTCTTGAACAAAAAATGAAGGTTTGTCTTATCTATTACTTGAAGCAATGGTGATTCTTCGTCTCTTGATCAAGCGATTTCAAGTGGAATCCTATTACATCTATTAATTGGTGTTTTTTTTAAATATTTATAACTTATTTTATTCTATCGATATGCTAAATGTTTTTGTTCTATTTTGCAGGTTAACATACATAGTATGTGCTACTATATTAATGGTTGGTATTCTATTCATCTACTGTTGTATTCGACGAAAGATATCATCACTTTTCATGCCATCACCTGCAGGATCAACTTTATCTAAAATGATTCAGGATGAAGCCATAAAAATTGCAACATTTCACCGTGGTATTCAAAACATCTGAAACACTATTTGCTACTATATTGTTTTGCACTACTGTGCATTTGTTTTTTGTAGTCTCATCAATTTTCATTTTTGATTCATTCAATTTTGTTTCTTGCCAATAAATTCAATATCACACGTTACGTTTTACTTTTTCTACTGGAAGATCTTTGAAAAGCTGCAAATCTAGCATGTTCTCTTAGAAAGTCATGGATGATGGAAGTGCTATATGACTTATAAGCAATTAATTTTTATCGTCTAATATATGTTGTGAAAAAAGCTTATATTGCTTGTTCAACTGTGTCTGTCTAATTATCACGATACTAACACTCACTTACAAAAGAAATGATAACATCATTGTGTCATTCAAGTTGAAATTAGATATCGCCTACGTTATCCTTCATGGTATTTTATGAATGAATGATGTTAAGCTATTGTTCATAATTTATTTGATAACTTGTCTATCTGAGCAAATAAATCACGAAACCGTTCAGATAATGTTTTTTTCCTGCTCTTTATATATGATACATATAGNAAAAAAAGAAATCGATCGAATAGACAAGAATTTTATATCGACGAAATTGCTTATCATTCTATGTAAGAAAACGTTCGGGTAAAAATAGATTGACATTCTATTGGAAGGGTATGATTCTCATGGATTTTTTTCATATTGTTACCTACATTTTTGTGCATGACATCACTCTAAGGATGAAAATAAGACAATTCAACATTGTTATTTACAAAAGGAAGTTTTTTTTCTTTTAAGATGCAAAGAAATTGTTCTCAAAGTGAGACTTCTATTATTGGAGACGGCAATATCGTCTATTTTGACGAATCACAGCATCTTTACAATGCAAACTGTCGAACTTTTCATTCAACATTTTTAACTGATGTTATGTTTCTCGTTTTTATATGCACCATATTTATTTCCTGCATCAGCTGCTGTTATTGTCGTCGTAAAAAAAGTCAATCACAAGCAAATATTGGTAACGATCAACTCTTTAATCAGCAAAACATCAATAAATGTTAATTTTATCGACACTATCTCCTGATATTCATCAGAACAAAAACCTTTTTCCTTTTTTTTAAGTTGTATAATAACTCTACTTAAATATTAAGTAAATACTATGACTGAAAGTATTCTCATGATTTATATGGCAATACTGAAGAAAATTTTATGGTTGTAGGTAAAAAATATTTTATTAGAAAGAAAAGGAGTTCTTGGAGAAAAATTACTTGAAAATTATCTTCTAGTTTACTGAGTTACTTTGTATATTCATTATTTGTTATAAATTTGTTTGTCGAAATCGAAATAAAACACTTATAAAGGGATGATAGATGAATGATTCGATCAGAATTCGTTAGAAATAGAGATGAGCATAATAAAATAGATGTGAAAGAGACAAGATCAAAATGAGTTACCACGAATGCTTACTAAATCACAGACCACATAAGTCGTTTGAACTAATAAACGATAGAATTACTGAATATAATATGTAAATGAAATTTTGAGGAACAGTTGAGTGATGGAATCAGTATTCATAGCGCGAACGAAAATATTCTTTTCATGACAGTGTATAAGATATAATTATGTTGAGAATAATAGTGATATTGATTTTTCTTCAATACGGAAGTACGTAATTAACTGAAGAAATATAATCAGAATCGGAAAAAATCAAAATATATAATTCATACTGAATTTTTTTTATGAAATAGTACAAATTTTATTAGTCACTCAAAATGTATTTAAACTTTTAAAAACTTCATTATGATAAAACCGTTCCATAGAAATAATTCTGAGGAAAAAAGCATTTCTCTTCGTTTCATTTTCTCAAACTAGACAACTATTCAATATGAATTCAACTCACAAAATTCGGCCTGAGCACTTCCATTGAATTTGCAATTATATTTTTGATAGGAAATCTTCCTAAATTGAAACAGTCCTCTTAAGATTATTTAAAACTTTCACTTGGACTCAAAAAGTTAGTACTGTTGTCGAACATTTTTCTACAACGATTCAGTGCAAATTATTATGACTTCCCTGAATGAATATGCATGATGATGAACATTCTTAGAAGTAAAACAAAAGATAACTTTATATTATTTTAATTTACATGAGTAATACTCGAATTTATTACACCTAAAAAAATACAAGCATAATTTTATATGATAAACATCGTACTTCTATAACGATAGAAATGCATATAGATGAATAAAAAACTGTTTTCTTTATTTAACTTACCTACATCAGTTATGATTGAAACGAATGTACTCGAATAAAAAGAAATAATTCAATATCATATCAACTTACGTAAATTATGATTGAATTATATATACCTCAATAAAATAAAAAAATTATTTTATATTATTTTAACTCAATTCCATAAAAATTGAAACGCATGTATGAGCAAATAAAAGAGTTAATTTAGCTCACACACATGAATATCTATCATGATTAATATTCTTAGAAATAAAACAAAAGATATAACTTTATATTATTTTAATTTACGTAAGTAACAATCGAATTGATTATACCTAAAAAAACTAGAAGAATAATTTAAGAGTATAAATATTTGAACTTACTTCGATAACTATAGAAATGAATATAACTGGAAAGAAAATATTTTCTTTTATTTAACTTACTTGCATAAAAAATGCTTACAACAAATGTACATAAATTTAAAAAAAATGATTTGATGTACATTAACTTGTATATACTTCATTTTATTGGATCAACTCCAAACAAATGCATAGTTCAATACTATAGTTAGATGATCTCAATGTTGATCGAAAGAAATATACCTAAATAAAAAGAAAAGATAAATTGATAGTAGTTTAACTTATTTCAATAGCAAGCGAGAAAAATGTACCTGCAAATAACAAAAATGGTTTTAATTTACCTAAATGAATATTAATCATCATGAATATTCCTAAATAAACGAAAAGATAATTCTGAATATTTTTAACTTATGTAGCTAATCTTCGAAACGAATGTACCTTAATAAAAATAGATAATTCAATATCATACCAAGTTACATAAATCATGATCGAATTGAATATACGCAATAAAAATAGAAAGATAATTTCATATACTTTGAACTGAATTCAACCACGATAGAAAACAAAACACATGAATAAAATAGAAAGTTAATTAAATATTATGATAACATGTAATAATCATAGAACGAAAGAAATCTCAATAAAATAAGACAATTTAATTGTCTAAAGAAATACTTGGTATTTAATAGATGGACTTGGATACTATAATTAAAATTAAGCAATATAGTTTTAAAATAAACATCAAGGATTGAATCTAGCATTGAGATAAGTCTAAATAAAAACATTTTCTATTCATTTCAATTAATAATTTCACTGGTATATACTGTAAAAATACATCGAAACATAGACATAAAATTCCGACATTTTTTCTTCGTATAAGATTTTACTATTGAATGTGATGTGAAGAGAAATCAGAAGATAGAAATAATTTATATATTTTTTGTGGTGCAGACACTGAAAGTTAACTCAAATTCAAACAATAAATTTCTAGATTTATACCATCGCAACTCATGAGTCAGCTGCGATAAGTTACGATCATATATGATTGTTTTCGATCACGCTTTTCCAACTTAGATTTGTATGACAAATGTTTCCTGGAATAAAACTATTGTGTAATATTTAGATCATTTTTTATGTTTATTTTTGGGTTTTTCTGAGAAAAAAAGCAAAGTTTAAGCTGAGACAATTCAATATTCCGGATTTCGACTATGATGATAGCTTCATTTTCTCTCTGAAACTTAAAGACATTGTTTATGACAAATTTCAGGGAAAAAACTCTAAGAAATATCTATCTATCTATCTATCTATCTATCTATTTATATATAATGGATACGTACATATATGAAATTTATGACGCTTTCTCATTTCAACGATCAGAATATCTATGTTATTATAAAGTTAAAATATTACTTCCAGATTATTAATAAAGCCGATACCAGTCATTCAATCTCATACTAGACATATGGCAAGGTTTCGGTTAGATTAGAAAAGCAGAAAAATATTCGTTCTCTTCTAGTTCAAATAAACTGCAAATATCCTGAAATCTTCAATAAAAAGATTCTAACTCGGCTACAAAGATTAATGATGACGAATTCATTTGATTTTTATTACTTTTATTAACCAGGTACAGTAACATTGGGTATCAATTCCAGTGATTTAGTAATCTAAGAGTGAAACTCTATAGCTTTATTTGCCAGTCGAGGAGACTTTCGAAAATATAAAAGTGCTAAATTTCATGTTGAAATATTACTTAAGGATACATATTACGTCCGTCAATGTTAATCTGCAGTTCTTTTAGAAATTAAATATCGCGAGAGCGATACACTTGTTTTTTTTAATATCATTATTGATCTTTAGATAACGCTTCAGGATCAGAATTTTTCCTTCTGCAAACAAATTAAGGATAAATCTTCACGCGGTAGTAGTAGTATATCAGTTAATAAAATGTCCTTATTAATTTTCTCAATCAATAAACAATCACCACATTTCTTATAGAAAATATGCACACTATTTTTCTTTCAGTCTATCACATATCATTGCCTTAAAAATTTTACATAGCTATATCATCCATGTATTGCAATTACAAAAAAAAATATCTTGTGTTTTTTTCTTATTTTTCTTTTCGAAAATGACAAGCAAAATTTTAGAAACTTATTATCGATATTTGAAACGTCAAGTCTGCCAAAGTTATATTATTTTTAAGAAACCTCGAAATACTCTTCAATCAAATTTCACATTCTTTGATATGAGAAAAATGCGTATTGAAATACAGAATAAATGTTTAATTCTTTTTTAATTAAAGAAAAAGAAAACGAGATGCATAATTCAGCATTTTGGATCTGAATCTATTCCAAATGTACAATATATATCTGCAATAGTTTTGTTCTTTGTTAGTTCACAATTTTGTCTAGAATTAGTTTGGAAAAAAATAAATAAAACTCTTTCAACAACTATCGAATGCGTCTCTTGTCCATTAGTTAACAATCGATATTCATGTATATTATATCTTGTTGATGAATCATTTGTTTGATTTCGATATTTGGATTGTTATCGGTCAGTTAAAAGTGAGACAATTCAAGCTACACCTTCAAGTGTTATTGATTCAATACGTTCATGCACACTTTCAGAATCAGCTGCTTGATTTTTATTATTTCGAAACACGGATATTCATCTTCACTTTGAGTAAAAGATAAATCTGCACAAGCCATTTAGTTAAATTAGAAAAAAATCTAGCTGAAGAAAAAAAAGGTTATGAAAAGTCTAACCAAACATCTTTGTCAGTTTGTAATAAAATTTCATTTCTTTCAAACCAAATATTGCATGAATTATCCTGTACTAAATTTAATGGTTAAAAAAAATAATAACAACGGCAAAAATAAATCTTTGCGCTTAATAACTAATACAAATTAACTTAATGCAATTTTCATGCCGATGTAAGCCGTGCTTTTGTAATTGCTTCTTGAATATAGTCACGATTTATATTTAATATAGGTTAGTATGAATGCAAATATTTTCTTTTTTTTTTGAAAATTATCTCCATATTAAAAGATATATGGATATCAATTAAGATAAAACAAGAATATTTTTATACAAAGAACATACTAAAGATTCATAAACTGTCATCAATACGACATTTTTCTACAATCTTTCAAACCTGGTGTCCTGTGACATTAAAAATAAATTGAGTTTTACAAGAAAATTGTCTTCATCTTAATCATTTTTATTTTAATTCATGACTCAACAAATGAATTAAAAACTTCATATATAGTATAGAATACCATTAACTTGTTCATATTCTCTATTCAGATTTATTATTTAATTCGTCGATGTAGTTCTGAATTCGCAAGTTATTGCTTAATTTTTGTGAAAGTCACATCCAATTGTGAACTTCATCTAATTCTTTTTTTCGATTATATTTATTTCGATATGTTCGGAACAGCTTATTGTAAATATCAATATCAATTATCACTTTTTTTTGTTATTTCAGCTTCATAATTATGTCAAACAAAAACTATACCACCCAAAAAATAGTAGTCGTATATCAAATCGCCTCAAAAGAATAGTATGCTGAATAATATTATATTTTTCGGAAAGCGATATATGAATTTGTTTTGAAACTTAAGATTTTTTTAACTAAAAGAATCAAGGAAAAGACTAATTTGAGAAGAAATAATTTTCGTTCCCAATTTGAAAACGGACATAAGTTTTTCGAGTGACAAATAAATTGTTTTTCAAATAATTACATTTCTTTTGCAACACCATCAACAACAACTCTTTACAACAATATTTTCTGTACAATTATATAGCAGGCCACATGAAGTCAGCGACACACATGAAAAAATTTGTTGATCACTTCATGTGGAATATATGAACCAATCAAAAATGAGTCCATATTTTACCATCAACTAGTATTTTTTTTTCTTCTTTAATAATAAATAATTTTTTACAATTCTTTTATCTCATAGATCAATTTTTTATGTTCATATCTATATAACTTTGATTGCGTTATTATATGGAACGAATCAATATAGAAAAATATCAAATTCGTACATTTAGCAACTATTTTCATCCATACTTCAAAAAAATTGTTGAACAGTTTCACCTAAACGAAATATAGTTTTTTCTTCATGTAAGTGCTTATTTAAGTCAATGAGGTAGACAGGTTAGAAATCGAATGATAAACATGAACAATATTTATAACAGTAGAAGTTCATTACAAAGCTATATGCATTTCTCCATTTAGTATTCTAATAAAACCTTTTTTTTTATTATTGTACAATATTCATGTTTCTCATTTTGCAGAAATATTTTTTTAAAAGTCTTTGCTCTTGCTGGATGTCGTTCACTTGTTTAATATGCGCATGAATACTCAGTTTGTTTTTCTCACAAAATTAAAATTATATATATCTGATGTATGAAACATCGAAAAACAACTGTGCTTACTAATCAGTTTAATCAGAACACTTGTCTTTCTTAGTTAACATTCATTTCTCATCACATGCTGTTATTAAAGATTACTTTTTATTTAATAAAAATAGTATTTCATATAAAAATGTTATTGCATATTTAAGTTAAATCAATCGTTTTCAATTGAACATTGGTTAGACTGACATTATTTTACTTAATTTAGCTATAACTAGATTGGATCATTAATAAGTAATGATATAACTGAAGTTATTCGGTGAAGTGGGAATGTGTAAAATGCTATAAATGAAATGTATCAGCTTAAGTAACAGATATGTGTACACTTTAGAATCAGAAGCTGATATTGAGTGGTTTGAAATCAATTTGTATTTTTTCCTATAAATTACCTTGACATTTTTTATACTTACTCAATGCATTATTTTCTCATTAGAAGATCGATCTTTTTCTCTGATTTTCAAAACTATATCTTCTTGCCTGCTACATATTTCAAATCAAAAAAAGTGTTTTGAATATATTTTTTATCTGATAGTAGTATTATACAGAAAAAACAACAGATTCCGTATTGATTAAAATGGCGTTTATTTATGCCTATGAGATAAAAAAAAACGTAACTGAGTTTCGATGATGATGATCAAAAGTATCATTATCTTTATTCAAGAATATATGAATGAAATAATACGATAAAATAATTTTCTCATTGATATTACCTTGAAAGTCAAACGATTATGCCAATGCGTAGCTGAAATCATAAAAATTATACCAAAGATTATTACTCGGAAAGAAATGATGATACAATTAAATTCAAAGAAATAATTCAAAGAAAAACTTTCATAGATATTTTAGTTTTCATAAATCTTAACTATTATTTAAAGTTGAATGCTTCTGTGAGACTCAATTCTCTTTTCATCACTTATTCTATACATTTGATTTCAGACAATGTTTTCACAATAATCCTGTCGTTAGTATAATCATGAAGTTCTCAAATAAAAATCAAATTTAGATTTTAACAGCTAGAAACGTTCGAATAATTTGTATGAGGAATAACTAAATGTGTCTGTTTCAAATTAAGCTCTGGACATAATCAATATTTATTTATAATTCAATTTCAATCGAGATTGACTCAGAAAAATGATTTTTATCTATCACGGAATATAAATTCAACGAATTTCGATCATTACAACTACTAGAATTTACATAACTGTTTATGTCCATGCGCGTTAATATCCAAGTAGCANTTCAAATTGAAATTCTGTTCATTAAAGTCTCAAATGAAATGACTCCACGATAGAAAAATAAGATCTTGCTGAATTGAATTTCTACCCAGTCGATGCTAGATGAAAATGATTTATTTTGATTGTAAGTATCCACCTCGAATTAGTCATTTCGAATAAAATCTTGTTTTTATTTAAAATATGCAGCTGAGCGGATTTATATTTTCTTTTCGAAATTAAAAAATATGATTAAAAACTTTTTCTTTTATTTTGCATTTTCTAAACAATAACACCAACAACTATATTAGTTTTTATCTTCATCAGGATCATTCATCTGTCTCATGTTTGTCTGTATGGTATATGAATCAGTTGGTCTCCGCTTGTGCAATGTGTATACCGAGCAACATAATAGATACAGCAGAGAGAACAATACGAAAACTTGATGAGTGCTACATGTTATTTTGTTGTTTCAAAGTAGATTCAATGTCTCTTAAAAATTTATTATGATCCATTCAATTAATATTTGTTAGATATTTTACGTAATAGATGCTTCTTTATAATTACTTTTATTCATTGAGTATTTATCGATTGATTCGAAAACTGAAATTTCTAAAAGAACAATACATTATAGTTTTCTATGAGAATTTAATTCAATCTAAGATAAGTTTTTTTTGTTCCAAATATATAACTTGTTAATTAATCGAAAATGTCTTATATCTAATATCAATTAAAAGACAACATTCATCAATAAAAACAGTCAACATAAGTAAATACATGTATTTATATGTATCTCATATATATGTTTCTTTTACAACTCAAAAATAGTGTCATAAAATAAAGTTTTCATCCAATTAAATATTTTATGTATTCTTTCATTTCATTTTAAAATGCTTATTCTTATTTTTTCTTCATGTATAAGCAGCTATTCAATGTATTATCTTTTCTTTGCCTTCTTCGTGCTAGGAAACGTGTATATAGGAACATAGAATTGTGTGCATCTAACAATATGATAACTCTAATTCTCGTTCAGATGAATGAACAGCATGTAGATGAATTTATTGAGCAGAATCTATGCAGTTGAATAGAGAATCTTAAACAAATCAATAACGCAAAGCTTTAAGTGAAAAAGAAAAAGAAAGACTGAAAGATCAAATCCTCGGAGCAGTATTCATTCTATTTCGAAACGTGTATCACTTTGTCCTAAGTTTTATAATTTGGTGCCTAAGGATTTCGTTTTCAATTAGGTACTGTTCGAAGAAAATCTAAATAACTTGTTGAGCTACTTCTGTTTGTTATCACTTTTTCTTTCAACTCGATTAACTATTATGTTTTGATACGACAGAACAAAACAATACTCTTCATCACGTGCAACAGTGAACGAGCATATACATTCTTATTATTATACTCAAACTAAACAACGTTCTGCTGTAACATAATTTTATTTTAAACAAAAAGATTTGATGTCTACATGATTGAGATTTGTAGGCAAGTTATAGTTACTTTCGTAACTATAAAAAATATGTAATAGTGAAACAACTTTATCTTCCATTAAATATCTTTGAAAATGCTTAAAATAAACAGTATTTTTCGAAACTGTTTCTGTAAAAGAATCATTATTTAACCTTATATATATTGAGAGAAACATACAATAAAAGAATCACTTTGGATCATAATACAAATTTACTTTTTTAAAGTCATTCAGAAAAAAGTATCTATAAAGTAAAAGACATTTACTCGATCTTATTTTCTCTTCTTATTCTGGAATTTGTTCATTATACACCACACAATTTTCGAGTGTTTGATATGCTTTTGTTGTAGCTATTTTGAATTCTGTTGGAAAAAGCATTTGAAAAACTTTATTTTGACACCACATATATTCAAGCTCATCAGTTATTTTTATTCTTCCGGTAAAAGAAATCATAGAATACTTTTAGAATTTTAGAATAGTCTAAGAGAAATGGGTATACTTTTTAGAGTTTAATTATGAAAATGACTCATCTTGTATTTTTTGAATATTCACTTGATAGAAATGATATTTTATAGATAATCATAACGGGAGAGAAAGAAGAGAAAGAGAACAATTCGCATACAGCCGAGTGACGAAAGATGGTTTATAACGCTATACTTCTTCGAACCCAGTACGATATGATATTTTTCTGTTCTATCTCGTTGATTTTACATTGACTTTGCCCAAATGTTTTTTTCTTCTAGTCACAGGTACCGTCGAGAGATCTCAAGTGAAACGAAGATAATTCACCACTCTGATTACGAATATGCTACTTTTTATTCATCGAAAAGATACCATTCAAAACCCTCAAGGATGATGTCATCAATCAATAAAATGATAACATTAAATAGACTATAATTTCTAAATCTAAATCATCTTTGCACAATACATTAATTTGTTTATTAGAAATCTCAATGATTTCTTTTTCTATTTCAGAGTTTTGAGTGCGTATCTTCTTTGGTCAGAGAACTCGATTGTTTCAGTATATCTTCGCTTCCCATCTTTTTCGATGAACACATGAATGGCTTTCTTTTGGTTTCTCTCCTCCAATAGGACGAACATATTTGTATACAGATACTTCAATATTCTAAATTCGTCTTCACTAATAACTTAAGAATTCATAAGAGTTCCTCTCTTGACTTCTTCCCCTTAGTTAGTTGTCTTGATTTATATTGGTATTAATATCGATTTTTATTCGTTCCCAACGCATAAATTTTTGCTGTCGGTAATGACATAATTTCAACAAAATAGACAGTTAAGTAGAAACTAATTGACTTTTTCTAAAGTTCACTTCGAGTCAACAACATAAAATCTACATGTTTTTCTCTAACAGTAACGAAAATAATTTTTCATTATACATATATCTCTCTTACGTTGAATGATGTATTTTTTCCTTTGTCTCATTTATCTCGGGTTGTATGAACATACAAGTTTGCACAAAGATCACATGTTCAGCTGATATTAAAAGAAAGAACAAATCTTACTGAAGATAATCGTATAGATATTCGTCGTATGAAAATAATTTGATATATTATGCCTTTTATGTTCTCGCTATGAAAATTGACGCGTACATTTGCAATTCATCGAAGATGATAAAAAAAACGTTAATCCTTTGAAATGACTTGTATAGGAGAACACTGTTCGAAATACTTTCATTTGATTATTAAAAATGATCAAAACCATTCTTTTTGTTATTCGTTTGCAAAACTAGAATTACCTAATTGTAAAAGAAGAAGTTAAAAGGAATTTTTATGTTTCGCTTATAAAATGATCGTATAGAAGTGCATCAATATATCAGCATTTAACAGTCCATATATGTCAAACTTGAAACTTGAATTCAATTGAAAATTTCAATTTTCAATTTTCAACTTTTAAACCAATAGCATTCTGAAGAATTGTGACTCATACATATATCACTATGAGTTGAAAGTTGAAAGTTGAAATTTTTTATTTTCAACTGAATTCAACTTTCAAGTTTGACACTACTGTAACAGTCATACTACTTTGAGAATAATTCAAATAAGAGAGAAAAACGTCGTAAAATGAGTGCAATATAAGATTCAGAAATGTTTCAATCTTAGTTTTATGACAAGTTATTCTCCAAAACAAAATACTAATTTTATTGCGATTTTTCCGATGGAAAATCCATTAGAGCACAAGTTGTGCTTGCTTTATTTGAATGTATGGCTGTGAAGTGTTTTCGAAAGTCATTTTACGTGTTGCTTGTCTAAACATATACATGGATGAATAAAAACATTTTCAAAGAGAAAAAACTTTTCAACCCAAGAGCATAAATTTTCTTTATTCATGGGTAACGTCTTCAGGCAATGTACGCACTCTTTTTAACATGATTTACACAATGATTAATAGATAAAGATATATAGCTTTGAAATAAACTTCTAGTGTTGTAAATATTGTTCATGTTTATCATAGAATTCCTAATCTGTCTACCTCATTTACAAAAAAAAGCAATGATATGAAGAAAAATCTATAAGTATTTCGTTTAGTTTAAACAGTTCAACACTATCTTGTGAGTGTGTGAAAATAGTTTCTATATATAATAATTTGATATGCTT
Organism: Rotaria magnacalcarata; assembly: GCA_900239745.1. NCBI lineage: Eukaryota > Metazoa > Rotifera > Eurotatoria > Philodinida > Philodinidae > Rotaria > Rotaria magnacalcarata. Next base: position 4,007 of record OENM01001867.1, on the reverse strand, counting down.
TTTCATTTTGATTCGTTTCATATAATAACGCAATCAAAGTTGTCTAGATATGAAGATTAAAAATTGATCTATAAGATAAAAGAATTGTAAAAATGTATTGATTATTAAGGAAAAATGAAATGACTTGTTGATGGTAAAATAATGATTGATTTTTGATTGGTTCATATGCTCTATATGAAGTGAGCAACATTTCTTATGTTCACATATTTCGCTGACTTCATACGACTTCAACGCAGTATATTATCGATGTCTGTATCAAATTCTAACTACGAAAAAAAAATTAAAGGATTCTGTCGAGAAACTTAAAGATCAGTAAAAACAGTAGATAAAGTCAATTGGAATGCTATATTGTGACTTTTAACCCTTTCAATCCCGCATGTCATCTCGTAGATGCCATACAGAACGCAAAAGAAATATGTCGGGATTGAAGGGGTTAATGTTTGTTGCTTTATCATAATTTCGTTTTCCACCAATAAACAGTTCAATACATTCTTTCGTGCCTTGGTGATTTGTGATATTCTACTCTTAAATCATGTTTAAAATAGTTTACATGTTCAAAAACAACTTTTGATGAATCTTATTATAAAACATTTAGTTTTTCTTTTTTTCTTCTTGTCTAGATCACATTTCAATAAGTTCATATTTGTCATTTACATTTACAGAAACGCGACGAAGAGAATATTGAAAAGAGCAAGAAAAGCTAGTTATCGTTAAATGGCATAAAAAATTTTGTTTTTTTTATTTAAGTTTAATCATCTGTTGGTGACCATTTGAATCAAAGGTTTTTTTCTTTCACGATAAATCTGATTGCTCGCTTTGCTTCTGATTAATGTTGTAAGCAAAAGATTAGAATCTTTCTAAGTCTAATATATAATAGTAGATGTACAGTTTATTTGAATTCATATTAATTCAATAATAACTAAATGGACATGCACAAGAGATATAAATGAATTGATATACGATTAAATTTAAATAAAACTGTATTTTTTAGTATCTAACAATTCTTTTCAAAAAGATTTCTCAACACAACCAATAAAAACTGCTGGCATTTTTCTACTTGAATAAGCAGCTATTTAGAAAAGCATCTTTTTCTTCGTTTATAAATCCTCTTATGTCAAATTCATGTGAATTTTTAGTGATAGCTTATAAGTTATTTCGTCTTGAAATTGTAGGAATGTATCAGGAGTTGGAAAAAACTAGATTTATTGAAAATCTGATTTTGAACGGAGAGGATGTCACTTAGACTGTCAAGTGAAGCATTTGTGAAAGACATTATTTATTGTTGTTCTTAGATCATTTTTCAAAACTATTTTCAAACTATAGAAATAAATATCTCACATATTTCCATCACTTGTTTTGTTTTTCTGTGTGTTCCTGGTGGCATAAATTCTATTGGATTAATATGAAACGACAAGTTCTCAAATAACTGAAAACTTGGTTGAGATACTTTTATCCGCATGACATAATTGTAAGAACAAAATAACAAAAATTACAGGAAGTTGAAGATATATATGAACTATATCGTTCTTATGATAAACAATGATGATATTGTATTTGAGTATTGTCTAGGACTAATAAAGATTTGATAATCGCCACACTCATTCAATTGCAGTGCTAAGGGTTTCTTGTTTTTTCTGTTTCTTTTAATTTTTTCTATTAATTTTTGTTTAAAACGTTTTGTTTTGGTACAGCTATACCCTCTCGAGATCTCACTTGGGCGGGAAGTAACCGGCTATTTTCATTACTAATATGCTATTTTTTAACATTCGTGTGCCTTTTCTTCAAAATTCCTCCACGGTTATATACGTTCAGAGAGACAATCATGAAGTAATTCATATATGCAGCAACTAGTCGTCATTTATGTACAGTCTATGATCGCATATTAATAACATACTTCATATTATATGATAGTCTCTGTGCAGCGTCTTTCACGATAAGGATGGGTAGCCGAGATTTCTACCATGATGTAACAAGGAGAGTGGTCAGGAAGTTATACTCTTAATACTTCTACACACTTTTTAGATCGTATCTCAAATAATTAAATATTTATCCGGCGAATCTAGTACTTTCTATTTATTGAATATAAATTTAATTATGGGTCCCAAATGCTCAACGTTTGAAATGGGGGGTAATGTTCAAATAGTTGGTAACGGTAATTCAGCTGTAGTGATCAATGGTGTCAGTTACAATATCTCAAGTTTATTTAATACGGCAGTCGATGCTATTATGCAAAGGTATCGATCTGAGTTAATCTTAATGCAGTTCACGTCAGTTTCCTTGGTGGTAATATTGGTATTATTATTACTTCGATTTCTTATGCCACGAAGTATTGTAGACAAGCGTAAGATAATATAAGAATAGAAGGAAATACAATTTTGAATATGTTTCTATCATACATTTAGGATTACAATCTACTGTGCAGGAAGTTAGCAGATCTCGTCGAAATTGCTTTGCATTACTAATCATTATTTATTTGCATTCTCCTTTAGTATGAAGACAAGTGCAAAATGAATATTGTAAAATATCAGCAACATTTCAAGGAGGTATTTCCATAATAATTATGATTGATTATTTAATAATATTTATGTTGTATGTAGTTTGACAGAGCTTTAGAAGACATCGAGAACATATTAATAAATAGCAACTATGCTTTGCTATATCTTGCACAGCCGTTGGGATGTATCAAGCATATCTATAATCTGGTTCAATCGTCGCCACATTTGCTTCCCATCGCAATTTCTAAGCTAATGGACAAGAACTACGCTAGTCAGTAATAAAAGTATTTGTTGAATATCTACAAGAATCGTAATAGGTCTTTGTGTGGCTATCTTCAAATTAAAAAATGGCGATCCTCGACAATATTCTGAAACATGGCAATCTATTACTTGCGCTTTGCATGGCCTCTGTTGCTATACAACAGTTTCTCCAACACTATGTAGTGTGAGTCTATAACGATATGATTTAAATATTGATACCCTCAAATATTGTTCTTTGTTCTTTGATATTTGCATTTTGTTTTCCCAGGCTGCTGTTGAGGCTGGAATTATTCCCGTATTTGTTTCAACTTTATCTCAAACGTCGTATCTAGAAGATCTGAACACAAATTCAGTAACTGGACATTATAATAAAATAATATCGTTTTATGCTTTTTTTTACCTTTAGTCTATTATGTTTTTATTTCAAATGGTCTCGAGAATATTTCATAATATAGCTCAAATAGAGACACTAAAATATCACTTGGAAAAACATAACTGTTGTGAAGTATGTGTCATCAGCTCAAATGATTCTTTTTATTTTACTCTTCTCTGGAGCTTTAGATTTTGCTTAAGGTGATTGCTCATACAAACAACAGATTACTGCGCGCTATGAATCTATTAACTATAGTTCGAATAACAAGAGATGGCATGAATAAAGTTGCATTCACAAGTGATGATTGTGAGGCAGAAAAGATTCCAATACTACCAGCTAAAACATATTTTATGCTATTTTTAGGTTCAATACTGTTTCGCCTTTACTACGAATCAGTTAACTCCAAGGAACGAGAAGCATATGGACTGAAGCAAGATCACATTTTGAATGGGTTTTACGCTATTGGTCGAGTTGATTGTTTTTCTCATGATTTTCGAAACTATTGAATAATTTTGATATTAATAATTATTATGTCTTAAGCACTGGCTGCTCTAAAAAGAAATAAACATGTTTATCACTAATATGACATATTTAGTTATATTATAGTATCGAATACATGTACTTTACTTTCTTTAAAAACTGGTTTGCTTTTATTTAACATTTATGTGTTCAGAACTGATATCTTTTTAATCAGCTCATGAGTTTGAAATCGAACAAACCAACATCCGATAATTTAAACTAATGCTATCCTTGTTTTTATTTGTACTGTATAATATTTATACAGTAGTGTGTACTTCAGTTAAATTCACAAGAATCATGACATCATAATGGCTTTCATATGAATTCATGTATTTGACAAAAGTGAACCAAAGAAAAGT
>OENM01001866.1:0-21012 GCA_900239745.1 Rotaria magnacalcarata | reverse complement strand
TTAACTTTCATGCTACAATACTCGAGATCAATATGAATTATGATAAAATGCTCTCGATAAGAATTATTAACCTTATCGTCAAGAATCAGTTGAGTGCTATATTACATCACGCATCATCTCGAACATTTTAAAACCCCAAGACAAAATTGATATAATGTATAATACAAGATTTAGTAAACTAGTAGAAATACTAGCAGAAATAACTCTCTCATTTGATCTTCGTACGAATATTACAATTGCATTTGAGAATTTTCTAAACTTCAACACAGGAATATACATAATTTCCTTGCGTACTCGAATCAAGCATATTCAATAGTATACAAAGCAGATTTCTGGAAAGAACTATGCAGATGCAGCAAAAGTACAAGCAACTAAAATAATATGCAATCATAAAAGATTAATGCAAGTATATGAGGCAAAAACATGACTTTCTAGAATGAATCAGCATATTTACAAAAATAATCACCAATGTGAATTCGATACATCATTGCCGTTTGTTCGTTGTAGAAAAGCAAACATATGGCTTGTAAGAAGAAATGAATCAAGGCAGCTATATATTCATTATTCGATGAATTTACATGACGGCACCGATCAAATGTTGGTACCGTGCATAAACAAAAATTCAGAATGAATACAATGTAACATGTAACATTGACTGAGATCAGGCAAAACCAAAATCGATGACATCGAAGCACAACATAATATCGAAATGCTTTAGTTTAATCGTGCAACCCAATGCAAGAAAAATAAAATGACGAGTGAAATACTATATACTCTGATTTATTACACATGCAAAAGCCAAATTGATGAAGAAAACAGCAACTTCTTTGGAATAATTTTTGAAAAAGGAATTATTAATTTAATATAAGTTCTGTTATAATTCTGATAGAGTACATTTAGTAATAAATCAGGAAAATATTCATGCACCGAGTAATCGGGTTCGAGGAAATGAATCAACTTAAAAAATAACTGCAATCAGAATTCTTTTTCCAAGTATTACAATATATTTCAAATGGATTCATAACGATCTTACTTCAATAACTTCGCTTCTAAAATATGGCAACTGATTGATCATAATTCTGTGGGCAGTAGCATTTCATTTTTGAAGAAAACATATTTCTTACTTCATGCTTACACTATTTTGCGGTCGACCCAAAGTTGTTCAAATCACATTTCAATTATGCACAAAAAATCAGATTTTTAAGGAGTTGATGATGTTGTAACGTTATATGTAGAGAGTGTCCAAATTCCATCCGGGGGTGTAACGCTCCCGTTAGAGTGTAACCTATGCATGATATTTGGCGCTATGGCGCCATTTCTTTTTATCTCACCTATTGCCTTTATCTTTCTGTACTTGATATGTGTCTTTATCTCTCATTCCCTTTCGTTCTCTCACATGACTGAGTATTTAAGTGTGTGCTTTATATGTAATCTGGGCAATTTATGGTATGAAGAAGTTAAATAAAGTGTAATACCATTAGCACGGACATATTTTCCATCTAAAATCGTCACAGATGTGATAGAAAATTCTATGCAAACGTCGCAAACATACAGCTTTGGGAACATATGAGACTGTTACATCGATGCACTTGTCAACATTATCTAAGTTTTGGGAGCAAAAATTTTAAAATATATTTTCGCTTCTATAATGTAAAAAAATTAACACGAAAATCTAAAAATCGAAGAAGCAATATACGAACTGGCGCGTCCACAGACGTTATGTCATAAATTGATATCCGTATTACGTCCGAGTAGTGCTAAATGATTTCACAGCTACTGCTAATAATGATGAAAGTTAAACTTCGTATTAGAATAAAATATTGTTTTCTGTTTTATTTTAATTTTATTTATTAATATTCATTACCAATCATATCTTTGTAGTATGAATTTTGACAACAAAATTTTCATAAAGTTTCACGTAGTTCAATTGTATTCTTTGTCAGCGAAAACAAAACTCGAAGGATACGCGCAGATATAATCTGAGCCCCCATTTATCGGCACACAAGTACCACCGTTAACACAAGGATCCGAGATGCATGCTGATCGTGTCGCGGTCGTTGTTGTTAAAGCTGTGAGATATTAAAGATGAAAGAAAACTCAGCATAAGATATCAACGTAATATTAACATGTACTTGTGATGAGTCGAATAAGTTGATCACAATTTTTACCGCCAAGGGGAAGGTAGGAGGGGCATATGCAATAGTAATCGTTGCCGCTATTTGTCGATAAACATGTGCCACCGTTGGCACAATAACTCAATACACATGATATCTGTGCAATTGTTGAAGTTAAGAGGAAATAAAGAAAAAATAAGTCAATGTCACTTCTCGACGTAGTACTAGCATGCGAGTGTTGTTGTTTGCATGAGCTGATCACAATTCTTGCCACCCACTGGAATATTCGGCGGACAAATGCACGAATAATTGGTACCGGCATTCATCAGCACATATGTAGCCCCAGTGGCACAAGGATTGGGAAGACAAACTTGCAATAAAAAAATTGAATAAATTTGACAACTATGTAAATATTCTGGTTTTATTTTAGCATGTAGAAGTAATCGAACGTTCACATTCGATCCTTACACTTTAAAACTCATTCCAATGAATCAAATCGTAAAAACTCACAAATCAGAAATATCTATTGATAACATTTACTGTTGTGGACGAAAAACAGTGACCCCCTTTTAGAAATTTCTGCCTCTCGAAGAATACTGGCTAATATGAAAACTACAAAGTCAAGTCCTAAAAATAGTTCATAGGCATAACCAATGAGTATAGAATCATTCAATATTTCGCTTTTTTCTCTCAATTAGTTTCTTATAACTAAGTTGACTAGGATAATAGAGACCAAAATAAAACAGAAGAGGATATCTGATTGAAAAACAGTCTTTGCTATGTTCAGTACGTACTGTTTACTTGTGCATGCGACAGTAACAGCAGCGATGAACAGCCACTAATACATGGTATCACACAATCAAGTTTTTCGTGCGAAGAAAAATACTATTTTGTATCTTGACTCGAAAAATGGGACTACTATCAATATACAGTGGCACAAATTAGGTAGGATAAAATAGACTTAGGATAAAGTAAATTAACAGAAAGATTCAATTGCAAGGAAAATAAAGAAAACAATTTAAAATCTAATTACTTTCGTCTATGATATTTACATCGCTATTTAAGAAACCGTTTAAACTCGATTGTGTGTGGTGAAACAATCAAATTTCTCATTATTGGATACTTTTACAAAATTTGAAAACGCAAAGGGACACACCTTAACTGTATTATTATTCATTAGAAGACTGAACAGCGTACAGAAAAGTCTAGATCGAATAACACTGAGAACAATTTTAGAACTACTAATAACCAACCAGTAGACTTGTTTTTAGCGATGTGTCCCAAGTACACTGATATGCTCTTAGTATCTCATAGAAGATATGTTGTGAGACTTGATTGAACATCATTCTATATAGTATCTATATCTATTTCAGAATGATAAGTCTACCATCAGACCACGATAATGTTACCGATCGAAAAGAGTTCCAAACAGTTTTCTTTTCTGATATGAACAATGCCATTTAGAAAATAGTACTTAAAGTTTGTACGAAAATCTGTTTCTTAAAAACCGTTAACCATAATCATTGATCTATGAATTCGACTGATGATTGCCACTTTCTGAGCCAAGTGTGAATGTTTTTGCTATTGTTATGAATGTCATTTTTAACTTCATTAGGTCAAAATGAGAGAAAAATTTCATTTCAGTTACTATTTTCAAGCATTTCAAATTTTGGATTCACAATAAGAAATACTAAAGCTCCTTTGAAGAAATCGTCCAAATTGCAATCTAGTAATATATTTCGTCAAAAATAAAATCTTAAATCATTTTAAAATGTTGATAGAGCCCTGTTGTGTATGTTTGGGGAAATCACGTCCATTTTCGAAGAAAATGTATTCACGGAAAGTTCCAATCAAATCAATTGCAAGCGAATGAAAACTTTACTAGTACGAATCCTATTTCGCCGAAAAAATGAATTTTATACGATGATGCACTGAATTATTTAATAAATCTCTATAGTAAGTTCATAGAGTAGTTAAAACAAAATATAAAAAATAAAATAACTTCTATTTATCGTTCTCTAGCACGTGTGTCATGTGTATAGTATACAAATGATAAAATAAAGTAAGCATTGCCGGTTGTAGAACTCATCGCCGAAATGAATACGATCGAAATAAAGATCATCAATATATAGACATCCGAACTTTTGTTTATAAATGAGACTTCGGTGATCTTCATTTTGACAATACCTTTTTTAGCGAAGTGCATTTTGATCCATCATCCATAATTGAAATTATGTCATTTAGAATTAAACAAAGACAACTTAAATGATATAGTTTTCATCACGAAATAGAAAAAAGTCAAAATCTATCCTAAATATAATTTTCGTCACCAACAGATTAAACAATAAAGATTCTAATTGCAATCTTTTTCTGTTGACAGATCTTCGTTATTTTTTTAATTTTTATCAAAATAGCAAAAAACCATATTATACATTACAACGATATGGTGAACTGAACGTGCTAAACATTTTATTAGAAACAAAAGGAAGTGATCATTAATAAACAAATGGCATGATGTCATGTCTGATAAATAATTCACACAAAGAATATCGATTTCACTGTCGTCATTCGTTGAAATGTGAGATTACTCTAGAATATACTTCATGTGCCCAAACTCTAATTCATAAAAATGATATTGAACCTTAGATACGAATTTAAAAGAAAAATTCAGTAAAAGATATGTATTTGGAGATGAAGCAGATACAATTTACTGAATTGTTTAGAAAAGTGTTACATAGTTTCATGTTTCGTTGTATTACACAAACAAACAATTCCAATGATATGCATTCAGTAAATTCGAGGGTATGGGATGTAACGCATTGTTTCTTGGAATATGAATATTTGTGATTTTTTCATACAACATACGTGATCGTGCTAATGAGGAAAACAGGACACATTTAGTTTGCGAAAAATGACTCGTTTGTTTTAGTTTCAATTAATAGAGTTATATACAATAGAAGATCTAATTTGTTTTTTAGATATTAATAGTGAGGTCTGTGTTTAAACTATTATCAATACGCATCTTGTAAAAGGTAAAGTGTTGATAAGTACGAAATCTTTCATTTGACAATGTATTTTCTATATTTACAGCAAAACAAATCTTAACAATGATTTTAATAATAGTAATCGGTGCTTTGATTGATTGCAGTTGGTCTTCGGGTAAGTTTATTGTAATAGAGAAATTTAGTCTTTAACAAAAAATGCCTTGCTTATCTGACTTTTATTACAATAAAGTTTCATAGATTATCAAAAATATGTTTGAAAGAATTTATTTGTTTCTCAAAATTCTATTTTCTTTTTAAAAGGAATAGTTTATCACAAGGTTAAGATATTATCATTTTGAAGTACAGAATAGGACTGATTGTTCAATTTGAAAAACATTTTTATGTGTGCAAATAGATACAATGCTTGCATATCTAGGTAGTTTTAGTTAAAACTCAGTTGCAATTCAGACAGTTTTCAGGAAAAAAAATCATATAGTCCTTAGTCGAAACGACAAGAGTGTGTGGCTATATATTTAAAAGTTTGTATGATCCCATGGAGAGGCAGTTTTATATTTGACGTCTTTAATTACGCTCTTTCTTTGTTTGAACGATAAACATAAAATATTCTTTTATGCCCAAAAAATGTATTGTATTGTGTAATGCCTTCAACTCTTGGAGAGAAAAGAATTAGATTAATTATGAGAGAAGAGTTCTTAGATACTCAAGTTACCCATACGATATAGTTTCAATTCTTTGTATTCTATTCGTCTTGAGGATGCATATTTAGCAGTTTTTCTTTATATCAAAATATTTACTCTTTTAAACTGATAAGGAATCTTCAATATTTGTATCGTATGCTGATTTTAATATCGCTTAATAATAGTTGACTGANTTCTGATATTCTTAATTGCTCACTTTTGTTTAGACCCTAAAGTTTCTTATCATCGACCCAAACTCTGCCCCAATGCTTCGGAATACCTACAGGTCGAAACATCCTTAAGCCAAGAACTGATTGGTACGGATCCTATTGATATTTTCTTCCATGTCAATGGTATCATGTATGTCACTACTTTTAATTATAATCAAAATGAATCAGTTCGGTCGACTAACACACTGAATAATATCCAAATCATAAACTATAATTATTCTTGGCCATTGAGCCTCTTCGTGACAGCTAATGATGATATTTATGTAGCTAACAGTGGATGCACGCACCAAGTACATGTGTGGAAGAATCGAATCAACGTCCAGCAAGTCACAATGAATATTACAAGTGCTTGTTACGGTCTTTTTGTTGACACAAATAATACTGTGTATTGTTCGATACCCGATGAGCACCGAGTTATCAAAGGATTATTGAATGGCAACGAAACACTGAACTATACAGCTGCTGCAGGAAATGGGTCTAAAGGATTAGCCACGAATATGCTAAATATTCCCTATGGAATTTTTGTTGATATCAACTTTGACTTGTATGTGGCAGATTGTGGTAATAACAGAATTCAACGCTTTAATAAGGAGAATTTAACTGGGGTATCAGTCGTAGGAAATGGGGCGAAACAAGATGTTTCACTTAACTGTCCAACTTCAGTTATCCGTGATTTTGATGGTTATTTATATATTTTACATGCAGGGTCTATCATTGTTGCTTCAGATTCTGACGGTTTTTACAAAACACTGCATGAACAGAGTCTGATATCGATGTCACCATCACTATATCCAACGATTCGAAAACTAAATTTTGACCGTCATGGAAATATATTTGTTTACGATTGGATCAATATTAGTATATATAAGTTAACTCTATCAAAAACGGGTTGCAGTAAGCATTTTTATATATCTTTAGAAGTAATTCTAAGACAACCAACTCTCTTGTGTTGGAATAACTAATTTATGATATTTTTTCACATATCTTTGTTTAGTTTTTAAAGCATCGTAGAAATATTTAATCGAATTCTATACCGACTGAGTGATACTCAAATTTACTACATTATTTTAATTGCACACTTTGCTAGCTTCAATCAGAACTAGAACCAAAATAATTAGAGATACTACTATTTATGTCCAATAAAATTCCTTTTATAGGAACAAGATAAAGATTTGTGATTTCCATCATTCAAAACAAAAATAGAAGACCCAATAAAAGATAGGAAGAATATCGACTTACATAAAATACAACATTTTTTTTAAAACTCGCAAGAGATCTCATAATAATTTGAATTTCTAAACACACGGATTTTACTATATTCAGAATACAGATATTTCATAAGCTAGCTATGATATTAGATTATAAACTGGCAAAGAACACACTCATATTGAAATAGCTATTACAGATGTTAATTAATTATTTGAAGCTTCTTGTGATAATGATCTCTACTAAAATATGGAACGTTGGTGATAACAACAAAGAACTTTGCCATGAGGTGATAATCATTGTTAGTTGCTTCAAAAACCTTTAGACTGATCATACAATGCGATTATGGAGACCAGCATTTGGCAAGAAGTGGTTTCCGATTAGAGGAATGCGGGATTTACGTTGTTTGATAGAGAAAATCTGTCTTAATAAGCTGCTTTGATTAGGAAAACAAAAAAAGTGGCTTAACGAAAATTATCTGAATATTCACTTTTGAATGATAGAAATCGTAGATGTTCATTCGTTATCTATTCTTGAACAAGAACAGAACTTATGAATGCTATGTATGCCACTCATTTACAGGCTCGTTTGAACCAGCACCTTGCGCAGATCAATCGAAGATGGGTCCACAATGTGATACTTCGAATACTTACTGTTCCAAGACTAATCCTTGTCTGAATAACGGAAAATGCAACGATACAGAGAGTAACACGCCTCCTTATAGTTGCAATTGTCCAATGGGTTTCAATGGTACTGATTGCGAGCTTGATGAACGACTTTGTAAACCACATAAATGTTTGAATAATGGTAAATCTCTCTCTCTCGATATATTTTGAGAGACTAGAAAACTATGCAAAGAAAATCTTTGTTTTTAGGCAGCTGTAGCGATAATACATCGGTCGCTGATTGTAAATGTGCCCCTGGTTGGGAAGGAACTCACTGTGACAGAAAGATAGATAATTGTACTACTAAGCCATGCGACAATAATGGTGTATGTCGACAATTATTATTGAATTATTCATGCGAGTGTCTTGGTGATAGTTATTATGGTCGTCATTGTGAACTAACTTCAAAGAAAACTGTTCTTCTTCAAACGGTTTCAAAGTCATTTGCTTATGTTGCAATCATTGCTATGACGTTAGTTGCTACGTTTATTATCACACTGGATATATTGAAATATTGTTTTGGTATTGATCCGGCAAGTGATGAGTTAAACAAAATTCAACGACAAAATCAAGAGAAAAAACCAACACCTATGATTCAAAGATTGGTTTACGCCAATACACCGTCACCAATGGTCGCGAAAAGTATATCATCTGATGAGAAAACATCTGCCAAGAGTTCATAAATGAATTCAAAAACAAGATTTCGCTTTTTCCTGTAAGATTTTCGATAACAAAATGAACTTTGATGTAAATGTGCGAGTTTTAATTTTCTTTCTGAAAATAAATAATGTTGAGAAGAAGCGACGTTGATTGCCTTTTGTTGTCTATGGCTAACCCGATGCATATAGTCATGTAAGAGAATAATCGAAATGAAGTTTTCATGGCAGAAAACTCGAGAATTGTTCTGATTTTAGTTTTGGTCTTAGCAATAAAAGATAGACTGTGCAAATACTTATTGCATTAGTATCTTACAAATGACTTTACGATGCTTTTCTTGATTTTATTCAAGTATCAAACAGCAAGTCATGGCTAGAATATGTTCATCTATTGTTGTTTGTGTGAATTGGATTCGTAAAAGTTGCCTGTGAAGAAAATGATAATTATTTTATGTATATGGTTATGGTAGTTATTATGATGATATAATATGAGCTATCTTCCGTTTGAACTATATTCTGCGACGTTCTCTATTAGTTAGATAAATTTCAACTCGACAATTTCGTTATTGAAGATGACCTAGACGAATTCGTCCTTCGAATACTCTCCTCGAAGAAGTGACTGAGGCTCTCCGAGTTATCTTTCTGAAAATAGGTCTATCAACGTTTAATTCAACACGCTATGTCTGTTTGACAATATCAATGCCTCATGGACTGGCTGATGTCGACGAGAAAAGTCACACATTCAATATTGCTATCGAGCACTTCGATGACATGAAAAAATAGTTTTAAACAATGCAGCTATAAAGAAATGGTGTGCCTATTTTTAGCGAAATCAAACAAAATATGCTAAGTGATATGGAATTAACGACATTAGACCTTCACAATTATTACTGTCAATGATTTACATATGCTCTATCGTAAAACACACGAGTATGTCAATGTTATTGAAAATACTAATTTATTTGAATCCACTTTCTCACGTTTTTATATAGTCATTTGCGTTAATTAAAATCATTTTTGTAGAGCACTCGTCATTTTGTGAATAACTCCATAAAAAGTAATGTTTTTCATTAGATTTTTGCATGGTTTTATAGAAGATACTTCGAACTATCTGCGGATGACATAATACAGTTTAATGACATGTCAAATAGTAACCTTACAGCCGAAATAAATCGGTTTTTTTTAATCATTAATTCCGACCGACCAAACTGAATGCAGCGTTCGATTGAATAGAAAAAAATATGATTGAGATAGGAAAGGAGAAAAATGAGTAGCTAGCTTGTTTAGAAGTGAACATTAGAATAAGGATGTCAGAAAATAGAAATATTTTTTTCTCTACCAGTGTGAGTTGAATCGAATGAAACTTTTTCTATTCATTTTGATCACTGTGTAATAGTTTGATTGTATGATTAGCAGAATATCACTATGGATTTTGTGTCATTACAAAACGTATTATTATTATGATATTTCTATTGAGTTGCGTATTTCGTTCTTTTTTTGGCGAAAAAATTCCAACTTTTCTACTGTATTCTGTATCACTCATAGATTAAATTCGCGTATGAAAGCACGTTTGGCTTTTGTATTTTTCTTTCTTTTAATGGTTACTTGTCTACTACCGCTCTTTTTACATTCTGTTGACGTAGTCTATGCATATAATACTTGATGAGAAATGAGTCAAAATAGTGATCTACTAAATTCATAGTTACATGCTACCAACAATTATATTTTTGGAAGATGATTGAACTCTTGTTTATTCAGCGAAAATCATAGAATTATTACTCAAAACTTAACTAAGACATAAGAAGGCGTAGAACAATTGGTTTCTGTTCTTCTTCACAAATGAGTCATTCGTTAGGTACTTTTGTTCTTCACGCGCTACCTTTACTACAGAAACACATTGTATCAGTCAAAGCGTTATGAGTAACTAGTCTACTTAAATATGTTTATTTTATTTTTAGCATCACAAATCTAAATGAAGCAAGTAAAACGTCAACATTTTTATTGTTTCGATAATTATGATGAAAATGAAAGAAAAAAAATACGAATTGAAAGTTGTAATAAGTAAGTAATAAGCATATATATTCTCTAGTTTAAATCTTCTTTTTACAGCATGCCAATAGAGTCCATTACATGTTTCGAAGGTCTTCCTAATGAACTTATCTATGAAGTATTTAAATGTCTCGATTATTTTCATGTGTACAAAGCATTTTTTAATCTTAATTTACGATTTCATGACCTGATTACGAATTCCAGTCTTCCTATTGAAATTAATATATCATCGATGTCGAAATCAGAATATCAACAATATTATTCTGATATTATTGAGACCAGAACGCATCGAATTAATTCACTTTGTTTATCAAATATATTCGTCTGTGGTCTGGTGCAATCACCTATTCGAATACTGTCGACATTTTGCCAACTTGGCAGACTTATTGTTGATAATATTCAATCGAAATATCTGGAAAATCTTCTTCTTCAATTAATGTCTTTGTCATCTCTTACTTCATTGACTATTATTTCACTGGATGATGTCAACAATACAAATCTTATATGTCGTCAAATATTTCGTTTACCTGCATTGACATATTGCAAGTTATCCATGCGAAATTATAGGGATCATGATGTTTTAATACCATCAACTACCGATAGTTATAGCCCACTTGAACATCTGATCATCGATAATGACTTAGACTTGAGTCAAATTTATAGTTTGTTATCATATGTTCCTCAACTTCGTCGTTTATCCCTCCAGCGACCATCAGTATCCTGGAAACCACGGGCCAATACAAGTCCGCCTACCTTAAAACATTTAACACATGTTTCTCTCAATCTGGATAGAATAAGTTTTGATCGATTTGAAGAAATTGTCAAGAATCTGTTTTCTACAATTCAAGTTTTATATACGTCGATAGAATATAATACCGATGATGCATATAAAGATAGTCGAAAATGGGAACAATTGATCTTATATCATATGCCAAATTTACGTGTATTTGACATTCGAGATGTAAGAAAGGCAACTCATACTACTGATAATAATAATTTGCCGATTTTGGATAATCATACGAATCAGTTTACATCTTCTTTTTGGATTAAAAAACAATGGTTCTTTGCCCTTCAACATTATAAATTAGGTTTTGGAAGTAGGCAAATATTCTATTCAACATGTCCATACAGGTATGAATAGATTTTTATGTTTATTTTAATTATATTTTTACTATTGTAGAAGAAAATATTATGGATTATTTAAGCAACTAAATGCAGGAGCTTGTGTAAACCCTTGCGAAACAAATCTTAGCTCAGTCCATCATCTTGAAATTCAATGTGTAAACGAAATAATTAATTGTACGCATTATTTTACCCAATACTACTGCACTTACTTTGGGATGTGGATTTTCAACTAATCATAAATCAATTGCAACACGCCTCAACTATATCATTCCTTTGAGTCAATTATCAATGCTAGTTCTTACATGCCAACATTTTTCTTTCACAAAACTAATCGATTTATTATGTTTTACACATAATCTTCACACATTAGAATTTCAGACTATGCCTTTCTATAGAAATAATTCCGAGTCAATTAAACATAGTAATGCTTTTCAAATAGTTTCCAATACAAATAGGATTACAACTGTGACATTTAAGGAAAAGTGTACATTAGAAAAAAATTCGACTACTCCTCGCATTGTGTCCACAACTACAAAGTCTAACAATAAAAATTGATTTGAAAAATTTGAAATTGATCGTATCGTTTCTATTGGAAAATAGTAAACATAATGGTAGTCATCTGAATTCGTTATGCTTATTAGAAACAAATAGTCATTGGTTAGACAAATTGAAACATCTAATGGAAACTGAGATACGTTTTGATGGTTGTATGTTAGAATTCGTCGAACGAAAATTATATTTATGGTGGTTGTGACAACCCTGGTTGAACATGTCATGCATCATTATATACTGTCACTGTTGTTTGCAATGATTGTTTCTGTTTGCTGTTCTAACTTATCATATCATTTGTTGTTGTCTAATATGTTACTCTTTCCTCTTCCATATTCATCTAGTGCTAATTACCGTATCACGCGTCTATCGTTCATCATGCTCAATATAATCTTATGCGCTATATGAGTATCAGAGATGCCAACCGGCCACTTTTTTCCAGCCTGGCCTGGCCTGGTATTGTCTGACTCAGCCTGGGGGCCAGGCCACTGTAGCCTGGCTGATCTCTTAGCCTGGCCTGACCTGGTATTGTCTGACTCAGTCTGGGGGCCAGGTCACTGTAGCCTGGCTGATCTCTTAGCCTAGCCTGGCCTGGCCTGTAGGCCAAATAAAATTTCTGATTTTTCAGATTGATGCATAATATCAGGTTCAATAATTTTATTTATTTTCATGAAGATAACAAATAACAAGTTGTTACACGAAATAGGAAATTAAACCAAAGAAACAATGATAGTAGATATTTTTCATAACAGATACGACCGTGCGCTTTTGTGGTCTGAAAAAAACCAGCCCATCATAAATGACGAATAAAAAAAGTGATTGAAATCATCAGTTTATGGCGCCATCTAACGTTCCAAGATGATACTTGGAGAAATTAATATTATTTCTCAACCAGGCTAAAACCAGCCCGAATAATTTTTTGGGCGGATCAGGCCAGGTCAACTTTTAAAAATTCAGCCTGGACAGGTAGCCTGACCTGGCAGACCACCAGACGCCTGCCAGGCACCAGGCCAGGCCAGGCCGGCAGCTCTGATGAGTATATATCACTAATGAGTTTATCTTATGTCTCGACCGTTCTTATTCATGCTCAATGATTGTTCTTTTTCTTTGCTCTGCATAAGATACTTCCTCTCGTCACACGATCGCTATATAAAGAGTGAACGAGAAGGAAGAGAGGTATTCTTTTGGATAATAAACTCAAGAATCGTTGCAGTGGTACTTTTTGTTCTCATTACAGAATTATTCATTTTAGACAAACAAGAAACATACTCGTTGTCATATTAAAATCTATATGTCATTGGTAGAAATAAGACGATTAGAATGAATGACGTTTCAAACAAAATCGACTAATAAATCATTGAAATTTGCGCACGATCACAACAACTCAAGGGGAAAAGGGCGGCTTTTGGGGATTTTGAAAATCCCGAATCCATCTTTTCCCCCTTGCAACAACTACTACTACATTACATCTTTTATTTAAAACATTGAGAAAATATTGCCTCTAAGCATTAAGTGAAAAATTAAGGGAGATATTCGATGTAAAGCAGCAAACATTTCGCAAGCGGCATCGTGGTGGTAGTCTCAACGTTTTTGTTTTGAAAGGCATTGTAGAATTACATGAGTCTGCATCAAATTGGAGCCCCTATAAATCTATCATTCATAATCGTTGCGTTACCAGCAGATTTTCAATTGTGATGGAAATCTACGACACACTCGTTCGATGCTATCTTTTAATTTCTTAGAATATTAGAAAATGAGGTTATGCTTTTGCTACCATTTTCTCTTAAAGCTCCTCAGTTATGATCGATCTGGAAATTTTGTTTTTTTAGATTTGCGACAATCTAACAATACTGAAATTCGGCTGGAAGTATAACTACTATTAAAAATTGACAAAACTATTGATCTTCGATAGTAGAAAACGTTACCATTAAAGACAGAGTCTGAACTTTGGTATAAGTATCCAGAATAGTTATTATGTCGCTCATGTCGATATCAGAAACGTCAAAATAAGAAATAAAGACAAACCAAAGCGTATAGAGCTTGCGAAATTGTTTTCAACTATTATTATATTATCCTTGATAGAAGAAAATTAATGTACGGTTCTTCAAGCTTTATTTACAGCGATGAGATATTTTAACGAAAAACAACCACATTAACAATAAACAAAATATCTATTAGTTTATAAACCATAGAATCAAGTAGTAAATTTCTCATGTAAATAGCCGAAGCGATATGGTCTCAGTGGAACAACGATTTGACGATTGTTTATTTCATCAGTGAAACTGTATCTCTTTCGTAGGTATCGTTGAATACGTAATATATGAAACATTTGTATTTTAAATCGTTCAATAAATCGACGAATTTCATTTCGGAATGCTTCGCCCGATAGGCAGTAGATGTAAAAGTTCAACGAACTATTCATTAATACTGTTAATAAAACCAACCAAGTTTCATTTGCCTCGACGACAGCAAAATGTGCAGTGATGTGTGAAAGAAGCGATGCAAGAAAGAGAAAAGAATGAAGAAGTAGAACGTTAGTCATCCACGATGTGGTGTGCGCCTGTTTAGTATATCGTTGATATCCATCGATTTTATGTAAACTATGTAGCTATTAAATAAAACAACTGCTGCAGTTGGAAGTAACTTAGAAAATAAACAACGTATAGTAAAATGATTTATACCAAAGCGAAGTTCATTAAAGTATTTTTTTCCCATTGAACTGATGCTTTTGAATGCAGTTGATAATAAGTTTTATTTTTTATTATTGCTCTTGAATGAATTATTATCGTGTTACTACAAATAATAAAAGCATGAAAAAATTAATTTTTAGGAAATTTTTTGCTGCGAAGAATGAGATTGTATTCCAAACATACTAGAGTATTTCTGGTTGAAACAAATAAGCAGGAGGTTCAATAACACAAATAATAGTGATTATAATAGCACTGATTGGGTGTGGGTGTGTAGTTCTCTTGTAGACCCACACCCACACCCACAAACAATTTCTTCATCTTACCCAACTGATTTTTCTACGGATAGTTTTCGTTTTACACTGTATAATCATGTGTAATTACCATGTTTATTCAGATTAAATTCTTTTTTATTTTGTTATTTATCACGGGAAACATGTTTTATTTTCATGCTTTGTTCTTAATTGGACACTTAATTCATTAAAAACTACCACTGAGAAATATAGATTCAAACCATTAGTTTTCAATTGAGTTCAGTTAGAACTAAACAGTGTTCAATGCTAAAATACATAATTCAATTTATTGCGGAACATAGAAATGAGTACAACACTGACAATCTGACTTAAAAGATTACATGAGCTACTATTGTGTTTAACCTCTTTTGAGTCAATATCATTTAGTGTATCTTAATAGTATTGTAAAATCTAGTCAAATTGACTAACCAATTTGTACTAGGCAAAGCTTCCATTTGGATCATTACGATTTTACATCGTGAATATATTCAACGAATGTATGAAATCACTATCGATGAATTAAAAAATACTCTTCTTATCAAATAGTTGATTAAATCGGGCTTGAAGACGAAAATCGTAAAATATTTTTATTGAAATCAATATGCTCAATTTAACTTATAGCTTATTCTTTCTTATTTAAAATAAATGATAAAAGTATTTCGCTAATTCTTCCTATTGTGCTGTAAATACAGTTCTACTGGGAAAAAAATGAATATAACGTTTCAATAATTTTTCAATTTAGTTAATCATTCACAAGTTTTATTTAAAAAAAACAAGCTAGTAATTACATTCAATAACAAGTTCATACAAATTCTCAATCATCAAATGTATCGAATTTTCGACTTATTACCAGGGATGTCAGATCGTCTGAATTTGGCAGAAAAGTTCTGATTTCTTGCTTTTTTCTGCTCGCTTTCTGGGTTTCTGAATTCTTCTGAATTTTGAGATTTTTCTGAGTCCTGGTATTTGTCTACATTATCACTATATAGTAATTTTACTATATATTTTACTGGTTTATTGTGTCACCTTTATTTTCCCATTATTATTGGATAATTCATTGTATTTAGAATGATTCAGTAATGTACACTCGCTTCTGTCTAACGTTTGTTCGCATTCGCGTCCGATCGCATCTCATTACTATAAACAATATTTTCTAAAGTGAACTAAATTTCTAAAAAAGATGAAGTTTTACTTATTATTTCGTACGTTTTAGAGTGAATTAGAGTAACGATGGATAATCAATCTGAAGATTCAATTATGATTACAAGTTCAATTGAAGCAGAACAAGAAATTATGGCGGTAACAATTACCACCCAAACGACAATAACACCAGTTTCTCGTAAATTAAAGAAAAAAAAGAAGATTTTAGAAAAGATTGACTAAATATAAAAGAATATTCATCTTGGTTGCAGGAAATAAAAAATGATGCTTCACAAGCTCGATGTAAATTTTGTTTAAAAACATTTAGTGTTCACCATGAAGGAAAATCAGGTGTAAACAAACATATTTTTCCAATAGAAACCTCAACATTTAGATCAAAACGTTTGATATTTTTTTTTCTGCTTTTTTTCTGAATTTACAGAAAATGGATTCTAAATTGGTCCGAATTTTTCAGAATTTCAGGAGGAATATTCCGATTTCTAACTTTTTGATCTGGCATCCCTACTTATTACACTACAACATTGATATTATATGATTGAACATGCATCGACAGCTTCTCTTTTTTGTGCTTAATTTACTCACAATCGTATCATCATTGTTGCCAGTAGTTGGAGTTACAATATGGAAGTGTGGGCACGATTGGATGTTTACGTCCGCTGACTACGTGAATGTCATCTTTAGCAATTTAGTCATTGCTGCTTTGGAAATTGATTCTTCGCAGTAGTCCATTCCTAATCTACTATTTGTACGTGCTTTCTGTACGCAAAGAGTAGAGACAAAAACGATTTCGTGCTCTGGACCTCCACGAATAAAGTTGCTTAGTACAACTTACCAAGAGGTAAATGATCTTTACTGATCAAATACAGGTTGCGATGACGAAATTGAGCGGATTGATGGCAACATCAACCTGCCAGAGCAACATTTTTCAATAAAGAAAATTAAAATGCACCATCGGTAGTTTGTACGAATCTTTACTTAATAACGTGTATTCGAATTGCATGTTACAGCAGCCTTCAGTAATGTTAATTCACTAGTTAAAGAACTACTGCAGAATAAAAAAGAAAAATAGGCTGTTTATGTTATCTTTCAGAATCAGAACGATCTTATTATGTATACTCTCAAATTCATATTAATTTTTCCCGAACATCACTTTTCGTTGAGTAGCACTCTCTATATTTTTAACGGAGAATTGTGTATTTCGCTATAATAGCAGTAGCTCTAGTCGAGACGATCATAAACAGATACGCCAAAAGAAAATAAAACAACCTATTATTGAAAAATAGAGAATCTGCACGCCATTAGGAAAACTGTTCTTAAGAAGCACTTGATATTTTCATTTTATTTATTAAAGTGTTGCTCTGGCAGATCATGGTTTCCAACAATCCGCACGGTCTCGTCATCGCAACGTGTATATGATCAGTAGAGATCATTTACCTCTTGGTAAGTTGTAATAAGCAACTATTAGTGTGGAGATCCAGAGCACGGCACCTTTCTTGTCTTTACACTTTTCATCAACGAAAGCCGTCCGATAAATGGTTTCTCAGGCTCAATAGAACTGTTAAAGATGGCAGTAACGTCGTTAACTTAATGAATGGAGTGGATAGAGAAAGCTCAATGAACAACAAAGGAAGTTGCCATAAGTTTTATTTTAGATAGTGAGATCAAGAAAGAAATAACTAAAGTTTAGAATGATTTATGCCTTCTGGTAAAAGGGTCGTCTTGAATATAGTCACATAGGGATAATCACTGACAATAAGCGAATATTTCTAATGAATCAACTAACAAAACCATCTGTAAATTTTCGAATTCGTATAAAATTAATCTCTGCATCATCAATAATAATAATAATTCTGCAAATAAGGAGCATTATATAACGGAAATCAATAGCGACGAAGGATATGCTGAAAAAAATTGAAGGCGTTTAAAATGATCATGATGGAATTTTATTTAGAATTAATTTAATCGAAGTACAAATTTTGTATATATTAAATTTCGCTTCAGGGAACGTCCAGTATTATTCGCAATGATCAGTCGTCTTGGAAACAAAAAAAACTATAGAACTTCTTTGTTAAATGTGTTTTAGTTTTACTATTGAGCAGATTGATGTTAGCATCGACCTGTCAGAGTAACACGTAACAAGTGGAATATACAAGGGGGAAAAAACTCATTCAGGCATTCCCAGCCATTCCGATCCATTCCCATCCATTCGCAACCATTCGCACACATTCGCAACCATTCGCATCCATTCCCACCCATTCGCAACCATTCGCACCCATTCGCANCATCCATTCGTATCCATTCTCTCCCATTCCCATATATTCCTATTGATTTTACTTATTGGTTAAAGCACAATACAAAATTTGTTTTTTTCAAAAGGCAATAAAAATATTTTCGAACAGATAAAATTTTCCATCTAAGATTATCGAAATTATTTCACATGTGTGTGGCTAAAAATAATGCACTGCAAGGGGGAAAAATCTCTATTGAGGCATTCCGAATGGATGGGAATGGCTGCGAATGGATTGAAATATTTTAGTAGCCCCCTTGAGGTTGACATTTCATCCTTGATCCATGACCTTTAACCTTTGGCCAGGTATCAGACGAAAACTGGACATATCCGGTTGACTTGAAATGACTCGGAATCAAGGGGGGAAAATCTCANAAAATCTCTATTGAGGCATTCCGAATGGATGGGAATGACTGCCAAGGGCTGAGACTGGATGGGAATGGCTGCGAATGGATTGGAATATCTTAGTAGCCCCCTTGAGGTTGACATTTCATCCTTGATCAATGACCTTTAACCTTTGGCCAGGTATCAAACGAAAACTGGACATATCCGGTTGACTTGAAATGACTCGGAATCAAGGGGGGAAAATCTCATTCAGACATTCCGAGATTCGGGCCGAGGTCTCTACCGGCACGGGTGGGCCAAGTGAAAATGTCGGGCCACCAGGTCCAACTCTTTAAGTAAAAAATTACACATTTGCGTAACTAGAAACTTTCTCTTGATCAATTTATATGTACAAAAAGGGCAGTTTTGTGGGCGTAAGTTACTATGAATAATCTTATTATCAAATCTTCTCTTGTGGAACCATGAATATAATCAAAAATTTCTCTACTGTAGTAGATTTTTCTTCTTCATCTCACTTTTTATTTCACATAAAGATGTCTAGCTCTGACNTCAATGACCTTTAACCTTTGGCCAGGTATCAGACGAAAACTGGACATATCCGGTTGACTTGAAATGACTCGGAATCAAGGGGGGAAAATCTCATTCAGACATTCCGAGATTCGGGCCGAGGTCTCTACCGGCACGGGTGGGCCAAGTGAAAATGTCGGGCCACCAGGTCCAACTCTTTAAGTAAAAAATTACACATTTGCGTAACTAGAAACTTTCTCTTGATCAATTTATATGTACAAAAAGGGCAGTTTTGTGGGCGTAAGTTACTATGAATAATCTTATTATCAAATCTTCTCTTGTGGAACCATGAATATAATCAAAAATTTCTCTACTGTAGTAGATTTTTCTTCTTCATCTCACTTTTTATTTCACATAAAGATGTCTAGCTCTGACACTCAATTATTCTCGACTCTTCCTGAATCTTCCTGCTCTCCATCCAGCACGAATCTCTATTCAATACCGGTAACATCTGCTAGTATGAAGCAGCAATTTAGTACCGCAGACTTAGTAATTCAGGAGTGTTCTGCATCAATAAATGCAGATCAAACTGAAAATATTTCACTTGTTCGAGCAATTTAGAAACTGCTTGGACNTATGAATAATCTTATTATCAAATCTTCTCTTGTGGAACCATGAATATAATCAAAAATTTCTCTACTGTAGTAGATTTTTCTTCTTCATCTCACTTTTTATTTCACATAAAGATGTCTAGCTCTGACACTCAATTATTCTCGACTCTTCCTGAATCTTCCTGCTCTCCATCCAGCACGAATCTCTATTCAATACCGGTAACATCTGCTAGTATGAAGCAGCAATTTAGTACCGCAGACTTAGTAATTCAGGAGTGTTCTGCATCAATAAATGTAGATCAAACTGAAAATATTTCACTTGTTCGAGCAATTTAGAAATTGCTTGGACATAAATCAGATTTCGTAATCGTGTTTATGCTAATTGCTGGTTCCTTTCATCGACACAAGCATTGGAAGCATAAATAGTAAGTGATTACGAAAAACGTTTGATCTTTCCCCGAAAAATTGATTAAGGACATCCTTCCCTTTCCTGATCCAACATTATCAGCATTTATTTTTTTAGGTCATATTGTAGCTTAAAGTATCCTCTGTTTACTGAGCATATTGCGAAGTTTAAAAATTGTCGAAAAGGTTTACAAGGGACAAGAACATCTAGCATAAAAATAGAGAATGCTCAACCTGTTTTACGTGTTTTTTCGCAACTCATACGTTAAGGCGAAGCCGATGAATTTCTCATTTTGTTCCGAAACGGTAAACGGAAACGAGCTGAAACTCTTTCAGCGACAAATGACAAAATTGGTTGGCCAATGCTTTTTTGTTTGAAAAGCTATTTTTCAGAGAAATGCTGTAGTTTTTAAAAAGTTTGTACCAATCGAAAAATACCC
>OENM01001865.1:0-25240 GCA_900239745.1 Rotaria magnacalcarata | reverse complement strand
TCTCTCAGTAATTCAAGGTTTCCTTCATCAAACCTGGACCATTTTTCGATAAGAACGGTAAATTTGGAATCAGCATAAAACGCTGAGTCGATTATGGTACTCCCCGATTACTTCTGATGACTTCGATTTTTTGGCACATTTTGACCCCACAAAAAGGTCTAGATTTTCATGAAAACATGGAAATCAAGCAAATCATTTGAAATGTAACTTAGGCGACTCAGCGTTTTATGCTGATTCCAAATTTACCGTTCTTATCGAAAAATGGTCCAGGTTTGATGAAGGAAACCTTGAATTACTGAGAGAATTTCATGTTTCTGGGCTCTTGAACCAGAGTTGAACGATGATTGCTTAAATAAAGTAATATTTAAAAAAAAGCAAAGTTATACTTTTGTAGCGCAATGTCTGGCGGTTCTAATGGGATATAACATTCAGCTATATCTTTTAGTAGAAAAACCTAGATAGACTTTCTAAAATGTTGACAAGATGTCTTTTTTTGGATATTTTGGTCGGCATTCTTTAAGAAATTCCATAGATAGGTTTTCGCAAAGTGATATCAAAAATAGGTTCAATAGACACAGCTTTTCACGAGGAATTTGAATGTGTCCCTTTTTTAAAACTCTAACAGAAAGAAATTTCTATCAAAATTTCAAACAACATTGAAGATAATCATATTTTTAAGAAAAATGCGATTTTTCAACTAAATTGAAAAAACTACGAATTTAAGCACATATATTCTTACTCAGCTCGACGAGCTCTATCTAATGACGTATAAAAGAAAGAAAGAAAATTTGCTTTAATTTTGCATTGTTCGCATCTTAAGAACAATTTTCATTATTTTTGAAATCGTAAATGGTTTTCAAATTTTGATCTTTTCTTTTGGTATGATTTTGAAAAGATTAAAGATTTAATTCACATCGACATATCTAAATGTAAAGAACATTGATGTGATACTCATATAATTTATTTTTCTTAATGTTTGAAGACGCATCGTTTGAATTCATGCAGATTTAAGTAAAAATGAATATTGACTAAATTCTTTTCTGTATAGAATGATATTAAGTATTTTATTGAATATCAAGTGACGTACACTTTTTAGTATTCAATCTTTGGGAACAGAGATAGATTCTAGTTTGTAGATTAAAGTATTTCGCGTCATTGAACAAACACTATAAGGAACAGAGAATTAGTCGGAAAAAAACATCATCAACATCAATTAATTCGATTCATCGTATCAAGTTGAGTTGCAACTGAAAAATATTTTTACGTGATTTTGACTTAAAATGTGCAAAGTAAAATGGATTGCAGTACAGTACGTTCTCCTTCAAAACAAAATATTATTCTGTAGTTAAGAGTAACATTTCATACGTGAATATCAATCAAAGTTCAATCTCACGGCAAGTAATTTCTAACATGAATCTTTGCTAAACTTTTTAATGAGCTCAATATATAATCATCGTCATCTTCACTATTGTTAAAACATCTCAAAATGATTGATATCAATATATTCACAAAAATAATCTAAATATTCATATCTTATTAAAAAAAAGAAACTCCGAGTATTCTATTCACTTTTTAATTAAAATCACTCAAATTATTGTAGCGATGGAATTCGTTTGCTTACTCACAATAAATTATATTGTAAACAAAGTCTTTTATCTCCAGTTAGAAATTTTATTAATAGAAAGTAGACATGCGTTTATTTCTCTTCAGATTTTAACCGTTAAATATCTGAAGAATGAAGAATGAAGAAAAATGTTTCTGATTATCAAAAATAGAGAGTATCTATGGTATCCAACGAATTCCATCTGGTGATCATCTAATAATTCGATGGAAATTTCAATATTTCTAGATTAGTTTTTACTAATATTTTTCATATGAATTTTTCCCGATATAAGTTCATTTTTGTTTTGGAAGATACACAAACTAAGTGCTACAACTACATGCTTAGTCATTTTTCTATGAGCAAATGGAACATTTTACCAAAATAATTTGATTTTTCATTCAAATCGTAAGACTAATTATAGATTTGTGGAATTCTAGTGAAAAATTATATCAGATTATTACTCAACTACAAAATTTCATACCGTTAACTGGTGTTCTCTGTAGTAGTTTTGGAAAGAGAATACTAATTCAAAGAAATTATTAGATAAGTTAGAATTAACGAAAATATTTATGTCGCTAGTTCGACAGAGCGATGACACTTAACGAGATGCACTAGTTAATTTCTTCGCAAACTTTAATTCAGTTGGTAACAATGCTTGTAAGCATTGAGATACGAGTCTTTATTTTCCTCAGACGAAAATATATTCATTTTCTTCGTACATTTAAATGTCTAGAAACAATTTAGATTTCTTTGATGGTTCTGCATAAAGATTCACTTGATTGATTTGGTAATGATTGAGTAAATAGAAATAGAAACTGTTACAATAAAAACAAATCAACTTTTTAAAAATATTTTCAATGAGAAGATAAATGTATATTCGAATGAAACAGAGCAGACACTTCAATACATTTTTCAAGAGCTATTTCTCTGGAGAATAGATTTTTTATGAACTATAGCAATCATTTCAAATTGAACAATATTCTGATAGAATTCTCAGAAAAGTTACAATTAATAATTTTGATCACAACAGAAGACTGGAAAATGAGCAGACGGCCGAGTGAATGTTATAGTTCCCAATTTTAATCAAGCTTAAAAAATCTACAAAATATTCACAATAAGAAATTTTCTATTGCGTTGAACTATTCTATTTAAATGGTTTTTCTTTTAAATAATGAATTTTTATAAAATAGCCTTGAAAAAATTTGTTTTTTCAAATTTAGAACCGAATCAATATTCATTCTCGTATATGATAGGAGCTTTGTCGAATCTTTGAGATATAGTATTCATTTTAGAAGTTTTTAACACCAACCTTAATAGACTAGACTTGATTAATAGAATCTAACTGGTTTCCGTATCAAATATTTATCAGTGCATGTATTAGTATTTTAATAAAAAAATGCTTTACAAGGTATTCAGATAAAAATTACTCGAAAGAAAGAGTCATACTTTTCATATATATATATATATATAAGAATAAAACAGTTTGTTTTTTATTTCTAAATTCTAATTATCATGCAAAAAAAAATTCGTTGTTCGCTGATACAAGTTGTAAATCTTATTAGTTGATGTACTTGTATAACTATTGAGCAGTTACCATAGTTCTCAATGCTCTTTCATTAATTATATACAAGCTATTTTTCTCTAATCAAATATCATGTCCTTTGTTTTACAGTAAAAAGAAAAGCACATCTAGCTTTAAATACTAGTTATGTGGGTATTCGGTATGTATATTGATGAAAAGAAAGATAAGAATGAACGAGTCTTTACTATCAGTCATGATGTGTGGTTTTTACCCTTTCTCTCACAGCACACGTATTAAAAGAAAAAATGTTATTAATACTCGATCACGGTGCATAGCTTTCTTTTTAAAACGCACACGTGTAGGTCTAATCATTCGTTCTTTTTATACACTACCTAAGCTAAATAATACCACTTTCAAATATAATGAAATACACGATTTTCTCCAAGGATTAAACGTTTTTATTTCAAGTTGATTCTTGCGAGTGTTTTTTTTAAATAGTTATCGAAAACTTTTTGGAGAATTGTGTAATGAATTTATCGACGAATCGTTTAGAATTCGATCTAGAAGACGATTTTTTTTCTAAAAGTAGGTTTTAAGTCAATCTTACAATTTATTCCATATCATATCATATGAGTAAGTACTATTAGAATCGGAGTTTTCTTTTGATGCTTCAACCTTTGTTTTTTTTTAAATGAAGAGGCGGTCTATATTTATTAGAGAATAAAATACCAACAAACTAAATGATGGTTTTTACTTTCAGAGTGTTGTTAAAAGGGATGAAAAGTTGAAAAATGAATAGAAGATCATTGATATATAAGAGATAAACATATTGACTGTTATTATTATAGTTGTGAATAAGATCGTTTAATAATTTGAATTTTTAAATGTACGAATCTATGAACATACTTGATTAATTGATGGATGAAAAAAAATAGTTTCGATACAGTTGCAAGATATGATCGAAAAATTTGTTAAATAATCTTTCAGAAATATTTTACTATTATTTATTTTGCATTAGTTAATCAAATTTAAATTGGTATCTATACAACAATATTCAGTAAAATGTCATCACGAAGAGATCGAGATTATCCTGACGGTATATTTTCTTTTTTTTTCTTTAAAAAGATATTTTCAGTTCAAAGGATCTTTTTTAGATGATGATCGAGATCGTCGATCATCTAAACGTCGTATGTATTCTTCTTCCTTTTGCTCGAGAAAATTTAATGGAATTGTTTATTTCTTGTTTTGAATTTAATATTAGCTCGTTCAAGTCGTATAGACGAAGGTTCATCTGAATCATATCAACGTCGATCATATTCATCATCTAGAGTAGAAGAAAAACCTTCGACTTCTTCAAATCAACCCATTAGATTTACTGAATTTGTCTCAACTTCTGTAGTACCCAAATCTTTAATAGAGGCAGAAATTGATACAAAAAAGCGTTCACATTCGTTTGTTCGTCCACTACTACGTTCAGCTGTACCAGATTCTCAAATAATAACACTGGCACGAAGACCAGCGTTACCTGGACGTGGTAAAATAGCGATAGAAAAGAAAATGATTTATTTTCATTTAAATCTGATTAATTGTTGTAGCTGGTCAGCGACTCGAAATTTATACAAATCATTTAAAAATTGAATTTTCAAATTCGACTGAATCAATAATACTTTATCAATTCGATATAGATGTTGAAATATTAATGCGTGATGGTTCATGGCGTTCATGTAAAAAAGATGAACGTTTTCAAGTTATGAAAAAAATTATTGAACGAGAAGAATTTCCACTTGTTTGGTATGATCAAGGAAAAAGTTTATATTCAACTCAAAATTTAACTTTAACATTAAAAAATGAATATGAATGTGAAATAGTTCATAAAAAAACAAATCGAACAAATCGCTTTCGATTTTTACTTATTAATCTTGTCAAAACTTATGATTTAAAAATAATTTTTGATTTTATTCAAAAGAAAGTGCCTAATCGTCCACATGATCCTGTAAGAATTCTAGAAATTTTATTTAAACAAACCCAAAGAGCTGATATGATTACAATAAAAAATCAATCATATCCAAAGAATCAAAAATTAGATGATCTAGGTAAAATATTTTCACAAGAGAAAAAGAGAAATTTTATCATCATGAATTTTCATTAAGGTGATGGTCGTGGTTTAGCTGCAGGATTTTATCAAGCAATCGTACTTGGTGAACGCGGTCCAACACTGAATATTAATAATAATTTTTGTTGTTTTTATCAAAATGATAATTTAGTTCAATTCATTTCCTGTTATTTAGGTCAAGATATTAGAAAAAATGGTTAGTTAAACATTGAAATATTATTTCTTTTAAGTTATTTTTCGATTATAATTGTCTCAACAATATCAAATTTAGTAATTTCTTGTATTTTCAATTTTACATAGCGAGATACAGACTAATTTTTACCTTCGACTGTTTTTAGTCGATCAACTATGATCGTTTGTGGGGAGAAAACTCTATCAGTTTAGTTTTCCAATTTTCATTTGTTTATTTATCGGTTGTTACTAGAAATGTCAGCGGCAAGTTTGACTGGAAATAAATTTAATAGTCATATAAAACTATTCATTGGTCAAGAATATCTTCATTTGTGTTAAAATTTTAACAACTTTCCACTCGATATACCTTCTATTAATTGCGAAAGTTGCACCTGAAAATTTAATCTTTTAGATTACCAAGAGATTTGTATTCATGGCGTAAAAATGTAGTAAAATACTTATAAATAAATAAATAAATAAATGAATGAATAAATAAATAAATACGTGTGGATTAGAGAGTGAGAGAAAAACACATCTTGTTACTTTCATTATTATTATTGTTATTTACCAGAAAAAGTCGAATGATAAATATTTTCAAGTAAAAAGAGTTTGAACAGATAGAAATCTTTTTGCGTCAGTTTTAATCCTCAACAGTTTTTCAACTAAATTATCATTTGAAAATACTTTGTTTTCGTAAACATTATCGCATGATGTGATACTCTAGTGATGAATTAAATTCAGTACAACAGAGTTTTTGTACCTACGGGGGAAAAACATTTGTTGCTAGCCCTCTACCCTTTCAAACTAAAAACTCCGAGAGGTCTTCAACATTTTACATGTTTGACAAAGAAGACATATAGAATTTTTTAACTCCACTTACTTAACCTATTCTAATGACCGAATGAAAATTATTTATAAGTAAACTTTTCCATCACAACGTTTTACACAAATAACTAACATATCAATAAATAAAAATAATCATTTTGGTAATTTGTTTTTTCTGTTGAATAGACATTTAATTTCATTAATATTATAAAACTATTATTAATACTCTCGCCTAAATTTGATTATATTCCTTAAGCCCCCTCCCCCCTCAAAAGTCTATTTCAACCTAGGAACGTCCAAATTAGATGAAACTGTCAGGATATGTTGGGGCTAGAAACAGAAGACTACCATAAAATTTTCAGCCCGAAATCTTCAGGTTTCCGGGAGATATGAACCAAAAAAGGGTCAAGAATGACTCATTTGGCATCCCGATTATTTCAGCACTGGTTCTATCAACACAGTTTGTTTGTTTTTTGTTGGAAAGAGCGTCTCAAGGCGAAGGACCCATGGTCGCCCTCTTTTTTTGAAATAGTCCTTTTTTAAGCGCAAAAAAGGGATCAGAAGGTCAATGGCTCAAAAAAGTGTCAAAAAACTGTAACAAAATCATATAAATGACTGTATATTGACCAAACAAAGGCTTAGTTCAAAAAAAAGGGCGACCATCGGCCCTCCGCCTTGAGACGCTCTTTTCAACGAAATAAAAAAAATTTCATAGAACCAGTGCTGAAATAATCGGGATGCCTTTTTGAGAAAGTGGAAACTGAGAAAAAGTGAAAAGATTTGCGAAAATCGACTATTTTTTGCNCCCCCTCAAAAGTCTATTTCAGCCTAGGAATGTCCAAATCAGATGAAACTTTCAGGATATGTTGGGGCTAGAAACAGACGACTACCATAGCATTTTCAGCCAGAAATCTTCAGGTTTTCGGGAGATATGAACCAAAAAAGGATAAAAAATGGCTCATTTGGCATCCCGATTATTTCAGCACTGGTTCTATCAACATAGTTTTTTTTGTTGGAAAGAGTGTCTCAATGCGGAGGGCCCATGGTCGCCCTTTTCTTTGAAATAGTCCTTTTTTAAGCGCAAAAAAGGGATCAGAAGGTCAATGACTCAAAAAAGTGTCAAAAAACTGTAACAAAATCATATAAATAACTGTATATTGACCAAACAAAGGCTTAGTTAAAAAAAAGGGCGACCATGGGTCCTCCGCCTTGAGACGATCTTTTCAACAAAAAACAAAAAAACAATTTTTATAGAACCAGTGCTGAAATAATCGGGATGCCTTTTTGAGAAAGTGGAAACTGAGAAAAATTTTTGCGAAAAACGACTTTTTTGCAGGAGAACCTTACAGAAAACCTCGAGATTTTCAGCGAAAAAAGGGTTTTTCGAAAAATTTTTTAGAATTTCTGAAAGAACCGAAGACGGGCTATCTACCCATGGTCTTATCTCAATTTCGGAATTTTTGACGAAAATCGACTTTTTTGAGGGGGGCTTAAGAACTATACAATGCACAAAAATATTTAAGAGAGAAAAAAACAGAAAAATAATCACTGGATAATCTACACTACGATTATTGGTAAATATACTACCACGTAGCAGTGAAATGATTCAATACTACGTACTATGGGAAAATTTTGCTATACAGGGCCCCAGGAGAATGAATCCTAGCCTAGGATCCGATGAGTTCCGATCGGTTTCTATTGGAATCCGACGGAGCTCTTCGGAAGACGCAAGGAAACTATCGGATTGTCGTCGGATTCCTGGTTCCGGAATCGATATCGGATCCTAGTATCGGAAACTGATAAAATCCGACATCAACCGTCAATCGGAACCGGAATGCTTCGGATTTCATTGGTTCCGACAATCGGATATGATTGGAAATACGACTGTCGGATCCGGTATCGAATTGATTCACCTGGGGCTTGGTGGACAGGGTCGAAAAGGCGAATACGGTCTAAAATGTCTTTTCAGAAATGTCCCTGGTTTTTCGCCCTCAGAAAAAAGTGTCCCTCGATATTTCGTCCTTGAAAAAATGTCCCTTGCTATAAAAATGTTCCTTATTCTTTAATTTTAGTTGTTGAACTGTGTGTTAGTGAAATATAGATGACCCCTTCAAGAAAGAAATATATCGGTGCATATTTTAATTGTCTATTGTAGAGGATACGACTACCGTATCAATGATTCAATAAAGACGAGGAAATATATCGTTTAAATGCCATTCGTTGTTTTGCGTAATATTTTTCCGTAATTGTAAAAAGACATTTTTGATGAGATCTAATAANGGCTTAAGTATATTGAAGTCTTTATAGACGAAATAAAAATTGATTACTTTAATGTGTATTTGAAGGTATCTCACCAAACGATCAACCATTATTAGTACGTAAAATCTTAAAATCTATTTGGTTTGTAACAACACATACTAATCAAGTTCGAAAATATCGTTTAAAATCATTTGGTCGTTCATCAAATGAGCATAGATTTTCTCAAGATCATGGCGAAAATCAAGGCGAGCAAATCAATGTTACTGATTACTTTCGAGAAAAGTGGAACATTCGTTTACGTTATCCACACTTACCTGTTGTTGAGCTGTTTAATCCAGTGGATAAAAATAAATCACACTTTTTACCAATGGAATTAGTTACTGTCGATGAATGGCAACGAAGTTTAAAACCATTAACAACTGAACAACGAGCAAAAGTAACCAAAAAAACTGTTGTTAAACCAGGCGAACGTTTTGGAATGATTCGACGAGTTATTGATGAATGTCGGTTTGATCAAGATTCTTATTTACAAAAATTTGGTATCAAAGTTCATTCTAACGATATGTTGAAAATAGCTGCAAGAATCTTAACACCACCTGACATAAAATATAAATCAGCAAAAGATAATCAACGCGATGTTATTGAAAAAGTACAAATTGGTAAATGGTATTTAAATAATCAATTTAATAAAACACGCGAAATACGTATCTGGGCTCTTGTGCTTGTCAGTCAAAAAGAACCTGACGCACGACAAGTCGGATTAGCTAGAGATTTTGCAAGTAAAATTCCAAAGGTTAGAAGATTTATTGTTTTTCAAATGATATAATCAATGATCACATTTTTTTCTTCTCGTCGAAAAGGCAATGTCGAGATATGGTGTTCGATTTAATTCAGCAGCTATTGAAAAATCCGATGCTGCTGTACCCGACACTATTTTAGCTCGGATGAATGAGCTTAAAATGTTAGGATGTGAAGTTATCATTTACATTCTCAATCAAGTTGGTGATGATATATATCATGTGATTAAATATTTTGGAAATGTTAAACTTGGTAAGAATATATTTCACTCTATTGACATTTGAATGAACTATTTCCGATTTTTTTCCAAGAAAATAAAGTATGAAGGATAGTTAACGAAAATTTACTAAAAATAATAAAACTATTTAGTATGTTCTTGCTTTTGAGGGTTGTTTGTTAGATTGAAGAGCAGATCTTTTCTTATAATGCATCTGACGAAATGAGCCATTCGCAAGACAAACATATTTTTGTTTTAAATTGAGATCATTCTAAATAATCTATATTTTATTGAAACTTTAGTCATCTCAACTTCAAACGATTATTGAGTAATACAAAAATCTAAATAAAAGAAAATCTAGAATACTTTGCCGTTTTGAAGAAGAAATTATGTTATTCGAATTAATCATTTTTATTTTTCTGTGTCAGACTATTAATAAACAGATTTTTTGGTATCTAAATCACTTAATTACTGTAGGTATGGTAACTCAATGTACACGCTTTGACAAACTTTTTGCCAATAATGAACCACGTAAAATGGATATGTATATTCAAGTGAGTTGTTTATGTTTAAAAACGAAAATTTTCTATGTAACAATAAAATCTGAGCAAATAGAATTTGGTACAAAAATTTAATGCAAAATTGGGCGGAATAAACCAGCTGGTTTCGTTGATGCGTGCATTAACCTCTTCATCGCCTCGTACAGATATTTTTATGTTTTTTGGTATCGATTGTACTCGTACAACATGTTCACGTGAACAGCCATCAATAGCTGCTATTATCGGATCAAAAGATTCAACAAGTTTGTTTGAGTTTTATTCATTTACAAAAAAACAAATTCTTTTAGGTACACAATATGCTGGCCGTGTTGTTCAACAATATTGTCCAAAAGGAAAAATATCAGTAGAGATAATAAAAGATCTTCATATTTATGTTCGAGAATTATTACATGAATTTTCTCATCATAATACTCATCTACCAAATAAACTTGTCTTTTATCGTGCCGGTGTTGATGATGGATCTTTTCAAAAAGTACTTGATAATGAAGTGCGAGCAATTCAACGAGCATGTAAAGGTAGTAAAGATCATCATATTAACTCATTCAATAAAAGTAATTATCTGTTTTAAATAAGAACTTTATGGTTACAATGAATTACCAAAAATTTGTTTTACAATTGTTAAAAAACATCATAATACTCGGTTTTTTACTTGGGATAAACAATCAAATCAAACACATAATATTCAACCAGGTAAAAGTTCTTTTTTTATTGGCTAGTTCTTTTTTTATTAGTTTTCTGTTTTTTGTTTTAATTTTAGGCACAGTTATTGACACAGATATTATTTCACCGAATGGATTTGATTTTTATCTTAATTCTCATGCAGCAATTCAGGGCACATCCAGACCAATGCTTTATCATGTTTTATATGATGATATTGGTTTTACACCAGATGAAATTCAACAGTTAACGTGAGAATTTTATTGTAAATATTAAAAATAGAATTTAAAAGTTATTATTAGATATTATTTATGCCATACGGATGTTCGATGTACGAAATCTGTGTCTGTTCCAGCACCAGTTCATTATGCGACACTTTGCGTATCTCGTGGCCTAAACCTTGATTATGAAGGACAAATGTCTAATGAACAACGTAGTTTTTCTGTGTAAGTTTCCAAAATATTTATTCAAATGAAACAATTAAATAAAAGAATTTCATTTCAGTTCTGATGTAGGCGAAGAATTATTAGATGAAAATGTTGTTGTTACATTAGATGATGTTCAAACAATAAAAATTAATTTTAATCCATCAATTGAGAATACAATGTGGTTTGCATAAATACCATTTTATTTTCGTTTGTATAGAATAATTTCATTTATGGCATTGAGGTTGTTTGGTCAAATTGATCATGCATTTAATCGTGTGTTATTCTTTCATTTTAATTATTTTGTTCATTGTTTTCTTTTTATATTTCTTATTATTCTTCATAATTTATTTCAATGTATCAATGCTGCGATTAGTTCAGGGATTTGACTGAATAATAATAAAAAAATAGCGATATCAC
Organism: Rotaria magnacalcarata; assembly: GCA_900239745.1. Taxonomy (NCBI): domain Eukaryota; kingdom Metazoa; phylum Rotifera; class Eurotatoria; order Philodinida; family Philodinidae; genus Rotaria; species Rotaria magnacalcarata. The sequence goes on along the minus strand of OENM01001865.1, from coordinate 13,670 downwards.
TTATGTTTTATATTAACCTGTAAAATGACAGTGGATGAAAACTAGTGAAAATCATGTTATGATACCATCATTCGGCATTGAGAGATTTGGTGAATATTGAGAATCACCATAGTAAGTAATAGAAGAAATGTTTTGAAATAAAATTTGCTGGATTTTGCACTTTTTTTATAAATAAATATAAGAAAAAATTTAACGAACGCCTGAAGTACGTGGTTTGTTTTTATGTGTAGGCGTCATTGAGAAAAATAATATTCATTCTGAATGCATTGATATGATAAAATAATTGAAAGGAACGCTCGAAAATTAGATTTGTTACTTTTAATGAGAATAATAAAGAAAAGACGATTTAAATAAATAATTAATGCGATGCGAACCATAGCATTTATGTAATCCGTCGCGAATTTTCTTTTGCTTTTGCTTTCTCGACGTACGCATCTTTTTCATCATTTTGTCACCCGATGATCTCGAGTACGGAAAATCATAGAAAAATCATTAAAACGAGCGATGAAATTATCGAGATCGAACTTTTTACATCTTTTTTCGAATCTTCAATCTGATATTCCATTCACTCACAAATGATGTTCCAAAATGACGAAAATGAAAGAATTTATCGCGAGATATCTAAAATGACGCCATCAGCATATGTTATTCACTATACTCTATTCATTTACAGGTGATGTCAGATAATGAATCATAGCGTTAATTAATCGATCTGGCCTCGGATTGCACTTCTTAAAAATATAGGAATCCTTAGAGAATCAAGCTTGTCAAAAATATAGGATTTTCGATAAAAAATGATAAAAAGAGAGGACGTTTTATACACCGTTTCTGTTCAATTGTTTTGGCGTTTTTTAACTGCTCTGCTTGAAAATCGTTTTAATGAAGCTGTTATAAACAGTTCAACCGTAGCAAAGATCCTTCTGTGATTTTTCCTACTGAAACAAGTCGCTAATTCGAGGATCATTATAAAAGGTTTTCACAAATTGATAAATAACAATAAAGTAGATCATAAACTTTGAAAAAACAAATACATAAAAAAGACAAATACTATTCTTCATGATAAAAAGGGGCGTTTCAGGTTACGGACATGAGTTCCCAAAAATTCTCAACCTAATTTTATTGTTCTGGTAATCAGCATTCATCGCTTATTATTTTCCACAAGTTTATTTTGTATTTTATCATAACTCAATTCTTTCTGGTAATAAATAAATGAAAATACATGTACATAGGATAGAAAATATTTTCTTTTGGTAACAATATCCTCAAAATACAGAGAGAAGCTTTTCATCTAGGGGTATATATATACAGCTTTTATATCTAACTAAAACTCCGAAACTAGTACATGATCACTTTGTGAATGTTTTTTTCTTTTGAACTATTTTGTATTTTATGCTTAGTCTTAGTATTAAACAATGTCTCAGTCAGCCCACTAAATAGGCGAAAGGAAAAATACTGTTTAGAACAAATGTCACTATAATACACGGATTTGTCCAAAACGCATGATTATACACATTAAAAGTTTTCTTTCGTCGAAAGACAATAGCAAAATTAAGAGAGTTTCGGAAATTTTCTACTTTTTTCGATACAATATAGGAAAAAATAGGAAAATATAGGACAAAAATAGGACGTGTTTGAAAATATAGGAATTATAGGAAATATAGGTCGAATCGCAGCCCAATATTAAGAAGTAACTATTGTACAATTAAATTAAGAAATCAATAAACAATTATACCCGAGTGTGATGCTCGACATGATGGTAGAAAAATACAATAAGAAATGAAGAGGAAAAAAGTTATGAAGAATAAGAGAAAAAATCTATATGTTGAAGAAAACGCAACCCACACCCACAACTAGTAAATTTCGTTTTTTTTGAGATAAAAGTTTCTACTAAGTTTATTTATTAATTTAACAACTATATAGGTACGTCAACAACTTCGACAACATCAACTAGTAAGTCATACATTGTATCTTAGTATTAATTGTTTTCCTTTTACTCGTAGCATCAACATCATCTACGTGTAAGTGTTTTTTTCTCTTCTTCGTTTTTATATTTTCAAATAAAATCCACGTCAACTACATCCAGTATCCTATGTGTACAACGAAATTCGTTTTGGTAATCATTCTAGCTACCACTAGTACAACTGCATCAATTGAGTTATATCTTCTTTGTTCATCTTCTTTAAATTGATTAATCGAAATTATTAGCAACGACTCCAACACCTACGTGCGTTCCAACTTCTGTTGGCTCTGTAAGTACTCTTTTTACGACATCATCTGGTAGCATCACTTCGTACACGTGTTTCGCATATGAATGGGCGTCGCCTACTGCAGGTTCAGATACTCTTGCCTTTAATTTTCGTAATGATCCAGGCCTCTGGTATCTTGATGATGTCTTAGTATACGCTGGAGCTGTTCAAATGCTGAGCAATATACAGGTTTCGAAACTGGTTCCCTTTCGCCTTGGACAAGAACAACACCGTATCGATCATGTACAATTTTTTCCAGGTCAAGTAGCTAGTAATTCGCCTCACAGTGGAATTCATGGTGTTATTCATGGAAGTAATGGATGTACCGATGAAATTAGCCAACAATTAATAGCTACAGCTGGAAAAGTCTATATAGAGAGTTTTTGGTTAAAATCAGATTCGACAGGCTCTGTCATATCGTGGACAGTTACTCTTTCGTAATTTACTTCAACAAAAGACTTGAATCATTTATAACCATCTCCGAAAATAGACCATAAGAAAACTAAAATTTTTGTTTTATGATTTTTTTTATCTTGTGCGTTCTATTGAAATAATAAATATTGTCTATTACAATAATAGTCCGATCGTTCAATCCCATAATTCACAATGACAAACAATTAAATTGCCACTCACTATCCCAATATTTAAATAATGATAAGATCAAAGTAAATTGCCATATATTGTATCAGCATTAGAAATAAACTAAACGGTCAATCTTTGCCATTAAAGACGAGCTTTTGAATGCAAAGCAAGCAATTCGACCTACAAATTGGCATGAACAGTTTTATTTTATGAACTTTTCTCTTATTGTTGATAAGAAACAACACAAAAATATATATTTTTCATTTTTTGATTATTCTTGAATCACATAATGAATAAAAGAAAAGTCTTAAATTACCAAGAATCAAAATTCAATTACTTTGTGTCTGATTGTGATTGAGAGAGAAAATACCAAGTCGGTTAAGTACTTTCTGTTTCTCATCGGTAAAATTCATATAGAAATATGATCGAATCAGAATGAAAAAGAAACATTTCTTGAGTTTTTATTTTAGTTTCTAATTTATGCCATATTATTGAAAAACAAGTCTGTTGTGAAGAATGAGATTGGTATTTGGCTCTGATTATTTGAGCAAATAATTAAACTAAAAGACAGATGCAACTAATACAATAGGTAAAGCAACACGAATTATCATTGACATAAAAAATTAAAAAATTCAAGCAATAAACTTCTTTTTCATATGATTGATTGCATATGTCATTAAGACATCGATACATATACGATATGCATTTCTCGATTTTCATCTCGTATAACAGAAATGGCAAATTTCTTCACAACAAGTAAGACTTTGTACTTTGAGCACTGTTAGAGTTAAAAATGATTTTTAAAATTTCAACTAGTTATAACCTCAAGTTATAATTAAGTTCGAGTTATAACATAAGTTGAAAGCATTTAAACAAAGGAAAAAACAAACGAAATTTTTTTCAGTTATAACTAGTTATAACTGTTTGTAACTCCCACAGTGACTTTGAGGGAGGAGTGTTTTAAACAAATTGAAGAAAAAAATGATTTTTTTTCTAAACTCTTCTTCTTTTATTTCGTTGAAAAGAAGAAAGATATTTTTGACTGTGAATGAGAGTAAAGATCATGGTAATATTGCGAGTCCAGTGGAAGTAATAGAAGTAGTAAGTTTCAGTTTCTTCTATTCAAGGTTTTTTCCAACTATTTGAATGCTGATTTCACATGTTTTTTTAACATCTAAAATGAATACTAAATAGTAAATAGCTAGAGTATCAACAATAATTATAAGCATGTCGATTTCGAGTGACTGTTGTTTTTAGTATGAAAAATTCTATTTGATTAAATGCTTTCTTTGTGCAGAAACTATGATAAGTTGCTTTCGTTTAATGGAGATCTTTCAAAACAGAGTTTCATAATATCTAAAATTTAATATTTGATAACAAAAAAAATAGGAATTTATTCTTATTTGAATATTCTATAGTCTAACTTGACAGACGTCCTTGGTCTTTGTTTGATAGCAATAAGTAAGCTAGATATATTTCTACTTGAAATCATTAAAATCTATATTAAGACATAATCATGCGGAACGATATCAACACACCCTAAATTTTGAATGAAATTATAATCGTTCGTCCTAATATGCCGACAACGTTTCGATATTTAGTGAGACTATTGAAATTTTAAGGACTGGAAGTTTTGAAATAGATTCTTTTCCTCTTTGAATACGATCCACAGTTCATCTCTCATTTGGCGAAATATTCTCTTGCGAATATAAATCAAATTGTTCAATAAATGATTAACAAGCTTCTTGCATGAACATTAGGTTCCGATCAAAATTCAATGGGTCGATTACAGGTATTTCAGTATATATTGGACACAATGTGATCACATATGTTTAACAATTGTATTTCATTGAGTCAAATATTGTAGCTTTTTTGTTTCATGATAACCGATATATATATATATAGTACATGAATTGTTATTATTCTAGATGTATATTTCCACGATCTTCCACAAATTGCGATGTGTTACCGAAAGATTAATAACCATGTGAAAAAATATGAATAAATCAGAAATGAAGAGAATTTCTGAGAGAGTAGGTGTGTATCAATGTAACATTCACACCCACATCCACACCCACCGTCAAATATTTCAACACTCATAGAAGTTTTAAATAATCGCGAAGAAGCCATTTACGGAAAGAATAGTACCGAATCGTAGAACACCTTTCAACCGTTCGAAATCTATTAAATAAAACGAATAGTTAGTATGTGCCCATAATTCGACTCAGGCCCAACATTGAGATGATCGTAAACCAGTTGAATACGGGCAGTTAATCACAAGACTACGGTCGTAAATGGACCGTATTTCACCCATTTGGTATCGACTGTATTATGGCCGCTCTTTTACGTGTCGTGTATGGCTAACAACAGCCTGAAAATCTAGTATCCGACCGTTTACAACGACCGAGCTTGTTTGACCTGGGGGTGACTCATCTAATCAATATCAAATATTACGCCACTTTGTGATAGCGCCCTCTATTTGTTTTTTTCTATTTTTTGCAAGCCAATTTTCAAGAACTGAATTCGATAAATGAAAATTTGCTTCATTTTTGTGGTATATAAGTTGTATCTAACCGCGCCCAAAAACCTGAAAACCAATCATCATTCAGCGTTTGCTATTGCTTCACTTTATTTCCTTATTTCCTTAGGCCCCAAACAGACCAAAAAGATAAAACAGAATTAACCACTAAATCGTCTCGAAAAGATGACTTAAGTGTGAATTAACCAATCACGTTGCTTAATTCTGTGTTCTTTTTTTGGTCTGCTTGGGGTCTTACAGACTAGTGGATAAGGGTCATACTAAATGTGAAATATTTCTTCAATGATTTTTATCGAATTGAGTTCATTTAATTATAAATGAATTAATTGTTATTTCAGTCAAAACTCTACTGGTGCTTCTTTTTTTCCTTTTGCCATCATTAACAACCTCATTCAAGCGAACTATGCTGATACCTAAATGTTCCAATATGAAAATAGACAATCGAGGAAAGAGTTTTCTTTTCAAACTATGACATTTAGATGTATTCGAATTGATAGATTACAAAAGAAAAACATTTCGTATTCAATAATCGACGTCGGATAAATGTTTTTTTAATTGATATTTCATAAAATTGTATTTTACATGTAATATTGCTTTTGAAGATAAAAGCATGTTTTTAAATAAAAGCTTGCATCCATTATACCGATATCAATATTTACTGATTCGCTATCGGAAAACAAACAAAAACTATTCGATTACATCATCCTCATCGAATAATTTAAATTCAACCATGAAGTCACTTGTTGATTCAAAACAATATGAAAAAGCTTTGAAACTTTTCAATGAACAATCTCAAATTTCAACAGATTTTACAATAAACATGGCAATAAAGGCTTGTACAAAGCTGCATGATTATCAACAAGGAGTCAACATTAAAGAAAAGCTTTCACCAAAAACACTCAACAATCCGTATATTCAAACATCATTAATACATTTTTATAGTGAGTCACTGTTTTACCAATAGAAGGCATCATTACATTAAAATATTAACGAATGGATGTTCTATATATACATTTTCACAGAATATTTTTGAGTAAATGATACACAGAACTCCAGTTTTTTTTAAATTTGTTGCTCAAATACGAGTTCTATAATTATTTCTCATGAAGTCTTTTTTTATTCATTTTTGTAAACAAACATTTTAGAAAATATACCAAACAATCCACCAATTATTACGAGAGAGTTAGAAAAAGTAGTCGTTTTCACTTTGAATTATTCGTATGTCATTTGATCATTTAAATCGACGTTTGAAAAAGCACGAAGAGATTTTTCTTTATGATTTTATTTGATATATTTTCAGTGTTTTTTTTTATATTCTTATCTAAAATCTATAGAAATAGAAGAATTCAACAATCGAACATTAGAAATTAAGAAAATCAAATAATCTCGATCTTCAAATAAGTAAAAGTGTTGAGATAGAGTCTGAAAAAGATGAGACGTCAAATTTCGTCTTTTAGTCAATGAGAAAAATGTTTAATGATAGTGATGATCGAAAATCATCATTCGAATTAACCATAAAAATTGGATTCTTTTTTATTTGTTTTCGATTTTAATACGTAATATCAACAAATCATCGTGTTTTCCTTAATTAACACACAATAACCAATATAAAACATTCTATTATATTCAACTAGTGTGTTTATTAATTACTTGATTCTATTTTTCTTATTAGTGCAATGTCATAAAGTTGATCATGGCTATCATCTATTCTCTAAAATTGTTAACAAATCAAATCCAATGTATGCATCAATGTTTAAAGGTTACCAAGTTATTTTCTAATGTACTCACTACGAAAGATTTGTTAATTAATAGGTCTAATTACTAATAATATGTCTGAAAAAGTGTTGGACCTATTTGATGAGATGATAATTGAACCTGATAGTGTAACTCTCACAGTTTTATTTAATGCATGTGCTCAAATTGCCAACAATCGAGCGATGAAGATTGGGAAAAATCTTCTTCATAAAATGCCTACTAATTATCAAAACAACAATGTTCTACTAAATTCAGCAATAGACATGTTAATGAAATTTCGTGATATTGAGAATGCTGAACATGTTTTTCAATCAATGAAGAAGAAAGATATTATTAGTTATAATGTGATGATAAAAGGTAAGATATAGGGTGTCCGGAAAATCATAAACCACGAGAAAAACATTTTGAATATCTGTCGTATTTCGATTGAATGAGCTGATATTTTTATACAAAACAATGGATTTATTCCTTAGGTCAAGAATAATAAACATCAAACTATTTTAATTAATTCTGTTGACTAGTGTCTTTAGCTTTCGTACAGATATTACAGATAGATGTCTTGTTAGTCAATATCCGCTCAAAATTTTATCCATAAAGCCGTAAGACTTTGTTGGCAAAACTACCATATTGATTTTTTTGTAATTTCTGAAAAGTGAGTTTTCTATTGTATTCAAGAGGGAATGCCACCAATTGTTCAATCGCTTTTGCTTTAAAGTTATTTGCATTATATAGTTTCAAAACTCTGAAAACAAATTTGAGCAACTAGCTTATTGTTACGAAAATAATCCATTTGTAAGATATGAGTGCCGTGGTCCCTTCTCAGAAAAATTGATTTTCGAATTTTGACTTGAAACTTTACACAGACACACGTCCCAATTAGAATAATTCTCTGTAAAAGTTTTAGGCCTTTTGATTTGTTTGTTTCATCAAATCTGCTGCTGTATTTGAACGAATGAAAATACACATTTTCATGATAGTTGTTTCTGACAATAGGAACAATAGAAAGATCTGAAACGCTCACAGAAAGTTTTCCTTATTGAGGCGCGCATCTATATAACGTTTTAAGTCAAAATTCGAAAACCAATTTGTTCCAATTTTTCTGAGGAGAACCACGATAATCACTAAAAGCCGTACCTCACAAATCAATTATCTTCGTAACAATAAGCTATAACTACCCAACCTTTTTTTCGAGTATTCATAACTCTTTTGATGATCTTTCTTCATCAGTGGTATCCATGGTAAAAATATCAAGACATTTGATCGAAACAGGACGGAGATTTTCAAATTTTCGTTTGGCTAATGACTTTTTGAACACTATATATATTTTAATATCATTTTAAATATTGTGAAATTTAACTTAGGATATGCTACAAATGAAATGTCAGAAAAAGCATTAAATTTATTCGAACAGATACATTTAAACTTAGATAATGTGACCTATATTATTATTTTTAATCTATGTGCTGAACTTGCAAATGATCGAGCGAAAAACATAGGAAAAAAACTTCTCGTTGAAATGCCTAATAACTATAGAAATGATAATGTTATTCTAAATTCAGCAGTGCACATGCTAACGAAATTTGGTGATATGGAAGGTGCTGAAAATATTTTTCGATCAATCAAGAAAAAAACAATTATTAATTACGGCAGTATGATGAAAGGTAATATATAATGAATATCATTTTAAATATTATGAAATTTAACTTAGGATATGTTGCAAATGAAATGTCTGAAAAAGCATTAGATCTATTCGAACAAATACATATAAATTTAGATCATGTAACTTATACTATTGTTTTTAATGCATGTGCTCAACTTGTCAATGAACAAGCAAAACAAATTGGAAAAAAGCTTCTTGACGAAATGCCGAATAATTACCGAGACGAAAATATTGTATTGGCATCGGCAATACATATGTTAATGAAATTCGGTGATGTTAAAGGTGCTGAAGATATTTTTCAATCAATTAAAAAGAAACATATTGTTGCTTATGGTGCTCTTTTAAATGGCTATAATTCAAATGATGATCCATCAAAATGTTTTAAGATTCTGACAGAAATGCAAGATCTTGATATTATTCCCAATGAGATTATATGGAATATATTAATCGGTGCATGTTCACAAATCGGTATGCTTTTGAAAGGTCAATATATTGTTGATCAAATTCCTTTGCATATGCAAACTAAAAAACAAATACAAAACTCTTTAATTGATATGTGGGTAAATAATAATAATCAAAAAATATTGAGCATTTTTGATTTTGTTCATTCATTTTTTGTTTTGTTCTTTTGTAGGGTAAATGTGGTTCAGTTAAAAATGCCGAAGATGTATATAAATCAGTTTCTGATCGTGATGCAATCACTTACAATGCAATGAGTAAGGAAATTTAATTTTATTGGAATATTCTTTTGATTATGGGACTTTATTTTTTTCAAGTTAATACATTTGGCCGTAATGGAATGGGTTTCGAAGCTATTAAACTATACAGAGAGATGCCGAATAATCTACGTGATGAAATTTCACATATTTGCATTTTAAACGCATGTTCTCATTCGGGTCTTCTTGATCAGGCTCAGATAATCTTCAACGAAATTCCAATCAAAACAGAAAGAATCATCACTATCATGGTCTATTGTTTTCTATAATTAATTACATTTCATATTACTAATTAGTTTAGTATTTTAGATTGATTGTTTAAGTCGTTTGTTTGTATTTGATGAAGCACAAAAGTTAATAGATGATTATGAAAAAACGAACGCGCCATATTTTGTTATGTATAGTAAGTATTTTTCATACTATTAGTAAGATGAAAAAGAATGTAATGTTCAATGAAGACATGAATTGTTTCATTGGTTCTGAGCGATTTTCGTTTAAGAAACATAGAGATTTTTAAGTCTTTAGTCATACATGTTTCCTAAAAATATATTTGAGATACAAAAATACTGTAATTACAGCCAGTCCAAAAAGTATCCGCGCATCCCTATGTTTTTTTCGTATTTCTTAGTTTGTAAAGCAGAAATCAAACTTTTATATTTTTGCCAAGTAGATAGTTCTTACTTCGAACGAGGTTCTCTATAAAAACAAATCATCAATTTTGACAATCATTTTAAATTTGGGAATGTCTCCTGAAAATGTTCGGTTTTTGAATATGCTAGGCGATCGCTTTGGTAACATCAGAATTGGGAAAGCGAAAATTAATCGAGAATTTTATGGAAAAAAAATAAAATGTTCAACTGAATAAATGAACTAAAGCATTAATAAAAGAAAAAGGAAGACATCATTGCAGAAATACAGATCACTACAACGAAGCGTATGTTGAGAGTGTGTGGATGCGAGTGGCGTCGGTTTCAAGAAGATTCACCCTGATAGCTATGCTCACTGTTTAATTTATCGGTTGTCCGTCTTGGGATTATTTTTTTTTCTGGGAAAATATGACGTGTAGTTTAATCATCATATGGAACTAGGCGAAAAAGTAAGAAGTAATAGAGGCAGCTTATATCCAAATTTGTTTTTCATTGCATGGTGCTGACTATTGTGTTTTTTTTTCTTTTTTACTATGAATTAGTCGACTATTTTTCGTATCGACCAATTCTCGTCGATCCGTTTCCAGCATTGATAGTTATAGACCTCGTATATATTTTTCATGCCGAATATGTTCAGTTTTGAAAGCTCTTTTCGAATCTATTTTCAGATTTCCACTAACACAAGACAACTCTGTAATTGAGTTGGAATTGTCAAGAGTTGGTTGAAAAAAACTTGAAAATTTGAATTTTTTGCCAATTCCGAAACCTTTCTTTAATACTCCCATAAATTCCTACCACAGGTACGGATAGCACGAAACAAATTGGTCTTGACTGATATAAAGCATCCATAGGTAATTGTATTCTTCATCAGGGGAAATATCAACTTTCATACTATACTTCAGGAATTGGTGCACTCTATGTCATAGTGTTCCACAGATTCAGATTTTTCTATCGTTATCTATCTTACTGTTACCCGTGCCAGACCCGCCGGTTGCAATATTCTCTCTCACGTTCGATACATTTCATGATGATAATGTACTTGAATAGTATCAAAAATTAGTTTCGCAGACTCATCCCTTTATGAGCAATCTAGATATATAAGTTTTATAATCTACAAGAGATGAAAAATATTTATTTTAAAATTCAAAAAAATTTGCACGCATTTTAGTATGAAAGATGAAGTTTTAGTGAAAATGAACCATTGAAGACGATTAAAAAAATCTAATTATGTATAAAAGAAATGAACAAAAATTTGCTTCAATTTAGTATGACTTTCATTTTCTATGAATGCATTGCTCATTTTTCTTATTTCAGTGGCTTTATTATCGGGTGCACGTAATAATCGCAATATGACATTATCTGAAAAGATATATAATCGAATGAAAACTTTATTTCCTGATCAGAAACAAGGTCTTCTATCTGGTTCAATTCTTCTCTCAAATGTTTACTCGTCTTTGGGTAAATACGAGCAAGCAAAAAATCTTCGATATCATGAAAAAAAAGAATTAGGAGTGAAAGTAAAAATTGGTTTATCATGGACAGAAGTGTATGGCGAGCTAGTGGTAAAGTATTTCTGTTAAACGCTAAAATGAGAAGATAATTTGTCGACCTTTTAGAGGTTTAAAGCTCATGATCATTCTCATCCGCGATCATCAGAAATCTATGCTGAATTTGATCGTTTATCATCTATCTTGATTAAATATAATTATAAATTTGATTCCACTTGGATAACTCGTCAAATGAATGAAGAAGAAACAATAGAATCTGTTTTATGTGGTCATAGTGAAAAATTAGCCATTGGTTTTAATTTAATCCAAAAGCCTATTCCAGAATTTATTCAAATTACTAAAAATCTTCGTGTTTGTGGTGATTGTCGTAAGTTAATATTGTTTTTTGTTTGTTATAATTTCAATTGTTCTTAATAATTATTTTATTTCAGATGAATTTACAAAACTTATAGCGAAATTTTATCAACGTAATATTATTGTTCGTGATGCAAATCGTATCCATCATTTTTATCCAAATGGGCAATGTTCTTGTCAAGATCATTTCTAGTAGTTGAGCAATAAAACTGAGAATTTCGTCGCTGAAAATAATCATGATTATTATTTACACTAAATAAAATTCTCTTGACCAATTTGTTGAATTTTTTTTTCTACCTTGACAATAGAGATCAGCGGAGTCGCACTATTTGATTCCTAAACCCGACCCGATTCCGAAAAAAATATTTTTTTCGATTCCGACTCCGGAAAACCCCTACTTTCTTTTGCAGCTTAGTGACATCTAATTCATATCAAATGTTTGATATTCTGAAAGGATATATAAGTAAATGAATCAATAAGGAACGAACAGTGCATATTGTCATAGAATTCATTTCTTTACGTTTGTTTTCGAAAGTAAAAACTATTATGAATAAAAAGCATTTAACTACCCAGTCAGACAAAAGTCTTCGAAAAACGCGTTATAACACGTTAAAACGCTGTTTTAATGAAATCTTAACGTGTTTTAACATGTTACACGCATAAATATTTAACTCTTTCATGTTGTAACGCTTTGAGTAGCTGCCAAATTCGAGTTCGAATATAAACGAAATTTTCCAAAATTTTCATCAGCTCCGATCCATAGAAAGAAAAAGATTAACTTTCTGCTATACTTTCCTGTTAGAATAGGAAAATAGGAAAACCTTTTTTTCATGAGGGTGTGGGCGTGTGTCTTGTTATATACCCTCATGCCCAGGCCCACCCATACCCCAAAATGTGAAATTATATAAAAACTCCTATTTTATTCAGCTTATTGGCGTCGAGATTACTTTCTATAAGATTACTATGATGTGGCAGGGGCGTGAATATAATGGAGCCCTACACCCCCTAGTTTTGAACATTTTATCTTGTATTTGTCAACGAAAGCGAAAAAATTGCTCTTTTAGGGACGCTTTAGCGTCGGATATACACGAACAAAGATGTGGTACCGCTGTGCAGAGGTGCAGAATCTACCCGTGTGCGCGTACGGCCGTGTGGGGAAAATTTTGCAAGCCTAAGCATCGGGGGAAATTTTTGGAAAAATATTTTCTCTTCTCAGCGTGCAGGGGCAAGTATTTTTCCAAACGAATCTTGTTTTATTTATATGTGCATGTGCATCGATTATATCATGCATCTTTCTTCTTTTATTTTATGTAAATTTTGAAAGAATCATCCATTTCTTACTCACGGTTTCAGTATATTCTTCTTTGTTTGACGCTGATGATGCGTCGCACTACTGTTTATCTTTCGCTCTTTCTTGGGCGTAACTATGATGCAAAAACGGCTATTTGTTTTCTCCTCTTTTCGTTTTGTTTCTCCCTAACCGAATGCCATTAGTTGTTGTCTTTTCTCTATAGCTACATATCGTTGTAATTGTGTACTCCTATACATATACAAGCGCTATGATGACTAATCTACAATCATAGAACAGATGACGCATAATATGATCCTTCCCAGGTCAAATCTTCCTGATAGGATCCTACAGGAACCATGAATAATCCGACAG
>OENM01001864.1:0-25243 GCA_900239745.1 Rotaria magnacalcarata | reverse complement strand
GGTTGGAAATTTTTCCGGTGCTTTTCGGCAAGAATTGACCGGAAATCACCTGAACTTGGCAGGAATCCACCGGAAAAGTTCGGCCGTATTTTTGACCGGAATACTGCTTCCATGTTCCAGCGATTTCCCGTGTTTTTCCTGCAGGATATGGTGACTTTCCCGCATATTTCCTGGAGTATCCTACGGGATCCGGTGGCCGGAATGTTCGACCTGGGATGGAGCCGAAGTTTAATTCCCGTTCAGCGTTCATACAATACGATTGAATTCGAAGAAATTTCTGTCGGTGGAGTGTATAATTTTACTTTTGACTGCTGAATATATCGATGGTTCTTATTGTGTTGGAATCGGAAGCAATTTGATTGTATTTATTAATCCTGCTGTTTCGATTGAAAAGCAATCATTGAAAATAGATAGCTCTGTCTTTTCATTTCCAACTCCAACCAAAACTGGAATTCCAGTGAGACACACACGAATTATCACAATCAATGGTCTTAATCATTCCGAACCAGTTGTATCGTTCGCTCAAGGCTATGCCTATCAAGGCGGTCTAGAGGTAGATGCAATGATGGGACTGTATTTTGATGGACAACATCTGGAAAACAATGTTTCTATGTGGACAGTATAAATGATATTTTTCGTGGAGCAGAACTTGTTGCACCGTTGTATACACATGACTTTTTCTCGGGAATAAGGACAGTATCTTTTGATGCATCAGCACTACCACGGAATTTTGCTCCAGATCCGGTTCAGTACTATGTTGGAGCCACCACATCACTCATGGCAATGCAAGAAGGTATGGAAGTGTACGGTGCCGCTTGTACATCATCAAATCAAGACCATTGGTAGGATTGAATCTGTGTTGGTTCTAGTGTTGCATGCAGGGTTGCCAAACGTCCTGATTTAGCCAGGAGAATCCTGGTTTTTAGGCTTTTCTCCTGTTTAAAAAATCTCCTGGTACCAGGAACTGTTTTTTAAGGTTTTCTCCTGGTTTCTCCTGGTTTTTGCAATTCTGTTTCATTTTGGAGGTTAATGACATTTTGAATCACTAACGTAAGACAAATCAACAAAAGAGAAAAACACAAAAGAGAAGCATCACACTATTTGATGAATGAAGCGACTAATAAAAAAGTTTGTTTTCATTGATATATCTAAACTAAGATTATTACTTTTGTAGAATAATTCAATGGTAAGAACTTATATGCTATAGATAAAAATCGGTGAAGCATCAAATTCATTACAGGGAAATCTTGTATCACAGTTTTTACTACCTCTGAAAAGTCCTGATTCTGTTTCACTAAAACAAAATTCAAACGACTGTGAAATGATTAGTAATATAGAATATATCTGACTATCTTAGTTTTTTCTTACGCAACATTTAGACAACAATGTGCCCGTCAATAGCTCAGCAGCTGAAAATATCAATCAGTTTCGTGATCGAAAGTTCTCCTTTTCTTCGAATAGAGACAGCCAAATAGCTTCATGATTTCAATAAATATCTTCTGTTTCTTCTCCTGATTTTAGAAATTTAAGTTTGGCAACCCTGGTTGCATGGCATGGCTGTCCACCGACTGGCGGATCTGGTACAGTTCTTGCAGAATCAATAATTGATATTCCACAAGGCCATTCTGGTTTTCTGATGATTATCGCAAAGACGCGAGTCCAGAGCGATGAAAAAGATCTTGAAAGAATGATTCTTCTTAGAATTGAGCTAGATGGGCAGCAAGTTGGATCCGCAGGGATCCAGCAATTATAACATCCCCATTGTGTAAGTTCAAGAACAATAAGTGCTAGTTACTTGGCTAAGGGTCTCAAGCCAGGAAAACATACTTTACGAGCGGTGGGAGCAGCAATTGGATCGTTAAAACACATAAGTACTTGCAGAGATTTGCCACTCATCTGTTCGATTAAATAAGTAGATGGATAAAGCGAGAATATATGTTGCTAATATCGTATTCAAAATAAAATAATTTTGTTCTATGTTTTATTTCAATCATTTAGTCGTATTATACATCCAATTCAATAATGAAAAGATATGAAATTCCCATGTAGTTTGACTCTTTATGTTTTACTTTATGCTTTGAAAGCAGTAGCAGATGATGATCAGTTTTTTCAACTGCTTATATAAATAGTATACAGTAGTGGACAAAACTATAAAAAGAAAAAATTATTTTCTTTGTTTTTCGCACTAAGAAGGCAACACTTTTGACTTGAAAATTATACAGATAGATAGAGGAGATCTTTCTGAACAGTTTCATAAAATAATTTATGTTCCAATCTAAAAGTGCATTCGATGCATTAAACTAAAACGATTGGAAAACTCCGAGCTGCCACAGTTTTTCGGTTACCAAAATTGATATGAGGATGGAAGGTTTTCTTCTAAGAACTACAGGAAAAAATTCGACACATTGTCCTATCAGATGAAAGGTTTTTCTTTTCTGAGAACCATCGAATTACAAAGTTAACATTATTTTTTAGATTTAACACATAAAAAAGCAACAATTTCTAATCAATCTTGACACCTATATAACCTGCTAGTTGCTATATAAATATTGTTCTCTTTGTAACCGGATGTTTCCTCAGAAAAGTGAAACCTTTCATGTTATAGGAAAATGGGTCGCGTTTCTAGTATAGTTCTTAGAAAAGTTCTTCCACAATCATAATAATTTTGGTAACCGAAAAACTGTACCGAATCGGCATTTTCAACTCAACATTAGTGTCTCCGTAGCGCGAGACAGGGAATACTTTTTTGCTTTTATAATTTTGTCGACTATTGTAATTACTAAGAATATTGTAATCAAATAAAGTACTGATGAAATATTTTGAAATTGATTTATTTTAGTAGATGAGTATATGACGACTATCCCATAGTTGGGAAAGAATCCATTAACTATCTAAATAGTAAAAAATTATAATCTGTAATTATGTTTCATCTTTTCAAATCATAAACTCTTTAATGTTATTGTATTTTCGAACCAAGTTGTATATTAATAGTTAAAGAAAGTTTCAAGAGACTACGTAGATACGAGAAAAATATAGATTAACATCTGGTATACATTCTATAGATCTTCCAGTATCAATCATTATAGAATTCGAACCTAAATAGAAAATATTTTCCACAGAATTGAAGTATTGTAGGAGATTTTATCTTTTATAAATGGCATGTTTGAAACAGAGTGTTTTATCTTTGTTAGAAAAGTGTTATTTTTGGAAGCTTTCATAAGTAACTCTGAAATGTCGCAATTCACGTACCATATAATTCTACATTGTTTTAAAATAAAGAACATTTTCAATTGAAGGCGAGCACAAAATAAATTATTTATTTGTAGTCTATAATTTAAGATAAATATCTTTTTAACAAGTAGAGACAGGTTCTGAACGCTATTTTTCGAAATTATTCTAACGATAGATGTCATAAATGTATATTGAACAGTGACTATACATGAACAGATGGCTTCACTGTTAAACCAATAAAAATTGAATGATTTAAAAAGAATGAAAAGCAACAAAAAAAGAAAAAGAAAAACTCAATCGATCGGTAGAATGCATAAAGAAAGAAGAAATAAAGAAGAAGAAAAAGCATTTCATATGATTCTGTTCGTAGTCGGTAATTTTCAAACTGCTTCAAACTTTGAAAGAGAATAAAAACAGGCAGAGACAGAGAGACGGAGAAAAAAAACTTCTTATAGTTCTCCACATTTCATTGTCGATCTGAGTGTCTGAGATGCATGAAGAAAAATAATAAAAAAGAAAAATATTTTTCTTCTTTTTTTTTATATTCAGCATGTCGATTTATTAAATAATAAAAATATCATTTATAATATGTCGACAGCTGCTTATCGAAGTACCCATTCTTCAAGATCATTTACACGGCAACATATTCGAACATCATCAACAAATACTATACTTCCAACCATGACAAACGACCGTACACGATTTCAGTCGGAAAAGAATGCTATTCCTCCACCGGTACCACGTATACGTGCATCATTATCAACTAATTCAATAAATTCATCAAAAACTTCATCATCCATAAATGCATCTCCATCTCTTCCATCTGAGTCATTATCATCATCAAATGCTTCTAATGAAAGTTCAACAAGCAAAACCTCTAAACAAACCTATACATTTAGTAATCCACCACGTGAACTACAACGACAATCGATACAAAATATGAAACATTTGCGACAAAATCATTTACGTCAACGTGTTTCATCAGCACCCGATGAAAATTCATTTCAAACCTCTCAACGTTCAATTATAAATCAACAAAAACCATCATCAGCTAATGAATCATTTACACCACGTTCACATGATGATCATCATATTCCGCCATTACCAAGAAATCATTTATTAAAACGCGATGAGCAACAAAAAAGTTCACTAAATGCTTTAATTAAAGAACAAGAACGATCAAAAGTTCCTAAAGCTGTACAAAAACGACGTATTATTTTGCTTTTTCGTCGTGTACCAACATCAACATCTCCATTAATATCACCCAGACAATTACAAAATACTTCACCAATTAAGCCAGATATTATTTCAAATCATGCTCGTCAACAAGACAAGAAAACTAATGATGAAATTCAATATTTCACAAATAACATTACAAGTGAGATATTTTCATATTCATTATTGAAAAGTTTCAATTACTTTCTTTTTGATTCAAAGCATTTCCATCATCAGACTCCTCCATCAACGATCCATTTCATGGCTTTGATCAAGCTGAAATGGCTGATTCAAAACAAATAGCTGCTATACTTGCTAATATACAATCATTGGACGAATGGATTCCAAATAGATCCGATAATGGAGCTTCTCCACGATATCAACAAAAAGCTTTTGATCCAACAAAATATGAATATGTTGCGAAAAATTCTTTTGATACAACAACATTTAAACTTTCACCACGAACGCTAAAACCAGACGAAGATCTAGCAGCACGCTCACGATTTTCAGTAAATTATCGTTATGAAATGCTTTCAAGTGCTAATGCACAAATACCACCATTGATGGCATCAATTGTTACTGAAAATAACAATACGATTGGAGGTGGTACTGTTTGTGAAAAGACTTTCACATTTAGGTTGAATTCGACAACTACCATGAAAAAGCAAAGTTCATTTGATGATACTGAACCGGTACCATCTACTAGTGATGGCGAACAAGTTCAACTATGCTTCGATGAAATACTTAAATGCTTTTATGATCCTAACACAGGCACATATTATGAATTGACGTCTGCGTGAATATATAATCAATGTTGCTGTTTCAAAAAATTCTAAAATCTTTTTTACAATGGGTCTTCCAAAAATACTATATCACACAACACATATTTTATTTCTCGAGTTGCATTTCTCGTTGCTTTAGTTTTTGCACACTGATACTTATTTTTTTTTCTTTAATTTAGTGTATGATAACGTCCACTGTATGTTACATATATTTTTTTTTCTTCCTTTCTGGTCTATTCGTTTTATCTATTTATCATTATGTGTTTCCAAGGACAAGAATCCAAACAAAGAAATGTTACGTAATGGCTTAACTATTTAGATTAAGTTTTTTGCTTTAATCCGTTCACAAGTCAATATAGGAGAAAATACAATTTAATTTAAGAACTATTTTTGCTAGATAAAATGCTGCGGGAATATCTGTTGATTTCGTCTCTTTTTATTATTCGGAATTGCTTTTAGTTTCACTCGATTCTTTGTTTTCTTTCGATTATACAACTCTCGGAAACAGCTCGGTTCACCCAAAATAAATTTCCCTACAATAAATTGATGAAATCAGGAAATATTCTTTCAAGAGTATAGTCNATACAAGTAGTGCTTATGTCTACTTGCATTTTCTTTTAAATTCACTGAACCCTTCATCGTGTCAGTACTTATTTAGATCAACAGCGTCTCTATTCTATTGATCGCAAGAATATGAGGAAAAGGAAAATACTTTTATGGAAATTTACATTTCAATGAAAATAAAACTATGAATCGACAAAAGAAAGACAGAAAGGTGGCGTGCAACGCTATATCTACCTGCTAAGTAATATATCAAAAATATTAATCACTCCAATAAAATACATGTGAATTAAACTAATGACTAGTATGCAAGCGAGATTTTTCTAATGAACAGCATTTCTCTATGCAATCATTCTGACAATTACTATTACTTATTTTCCTGTATCTATACTCTTTATACTAATTGAAGATACACGATTAACATTATTTGATTTCAACGACTGGAAGAAAAGCAATCGATTTCATCAATTAGTAAGCTTATTACAAGTTCATTCAACTGAAAATAGCACAAAACAAGTACTGCAATTATTAATTAGGAGCTTGTACAAAATGATCCGACAAACGGAAGTAGCGTCGTAGGGCATTTAAGTTTTGTCATTCATTACGTAACATTGGTTTTTTCACGGAGCTGACTTACATTAAAACAAACTTTGAATTTTATGGCGTATCACTTTCAAGGACTGAGCTCTCACCAAATGCACTACACAGAATATCAATATAGTGGATCATGTAACAATCTGTTAATTGAAAAAACTATGCATGGGATTATGTTTACAATATTTCATTTTTTTNCTCCAACTACAGGGTGTAACATAATTATAAGCCCCCCTATACTGAATGCAGAAAAAATAGGTTTCTATTTTACAAGTGAGCCTAGCTATTGATTTGATACGTTCATTCAACACATACATATACATGATATATTAAGATGTGATTACTGCCTTTTCTCTTCTTTTCGACAAGTGTAAAAATGGTTAAAAAGAAAAACATGCTGTAACATAATATTATAAGGCCCCTTTCATTATTTATCTAGTTGTTTATTTTCTTCTGCATATTTTGTTTAACAAACACAAAGCTCAATAACAACAGGCATAACCTGTATTATTGATAACTTGAAGAAGTCTGGTGGGCATGGATTGAAAAAGTTTTCTTGTCACATCTTTCGAAATTTCTGCCCAAACGGTCTTAAGTGCTTCTTCAAGCTGTGCCATGTTGCTAATACTGTATTTCAACAATTTTTGATCGACTATAGACCATATATTTTCTATTATGTTCAGGTCGGGACTCCGAGTTGGCCATGGAATCAGTTTAATATGTTTTTTCTTGAAATATTTTGAGGTTTTAGCTGACGTGTGGGGACGAGCGTTATCTTGTTGATACAAAAATTTTTTCGATTGTTCCGATGAAAATTTTTCAAACACGTTGGGTAAATTGTTCTCTAGTATCTCTATATATTTATCCGAGTATAAGCGCCCATTGAAGAAAACTAACGGCTTCAAGTCATTGTACGTAATATAAGACCAAATACCCAAACCACCACCTCGATGTACCCTTGGTTGAAATATCGTTCATGACGCTTTAGATCATTCCGAAATCTACGTATATAGATTCTGTTGTTCCGATTTACTATTTCAAAATTCGCTTCATCGGAAAATATAACGTTAGACCAATCGGTTTCGGTTCAGCTCAAATGCTTATAACACCAAAAAATTCGACAACGTCTTTGCTCATGAGTGATTTGAGGCTTTCTTGGTGCGACGTACGAAACCAAATCGAATTCACGTAGGATAAGGCTTACTGTTTGACGACTGATATCTAAATTCAAACTTGCTTGAGCATATCGAACAAAAACATTCAACGAAAGAGTATCATCACGAAGTTGTTGAAGTTTAATGGCGCGCTTTTGATGACGTGTCATTTTGAAAAGACGTCCAGCACCAGGTTTTGTAGCTGTCGTATGAAGTTCATTGAACTTGCGAATGGTCTGACGCACGCACGTCCGAGAAACATTTAATTTTCTTGAAACTTCATGTTAGCACATACCAGTATCGCGTAAAAGTATGATTCCCTTATTTGTATCAATACTAACAGCCTTTTTTCCCATTATCTTTCTTGCAGAATACAATGCACTTTACCAAAGGTCAATATATAATAAACAAACTAACTTCGAACAAATCCGAACGAAAAAGATATACAAACAATGAAAGGGACCTTATAATTATGTTACAGCATGTTTTTCTTTCTAACCATTTTTACACTTGTCGAAAAGAAGAGAAAAGGCAGTAATCACATCTTAATATATCATGTATATGTATGTGTTGAATGAACGTATCAAATCAACAGCTAGGCTCACTTGTAAAATAGAAACCTATTTTTTCTGCATTCAGTATAGGGGGGGAGGGCTTATAATTATGTTACACCCTGTATAATATCTATAGGGTAGTATGAATTTTGTGATAGAAATCTACAAGAGTTCTTTGGCTAAAAAAATTATAATCAAAAGGTCTCTATGTAGATATTTGTGAGTTTTTTTTGTTATCCCTGTAGATCGACATGATGCAGCTACATTTGTTCTAATTATTCGATCACTTTACTTTACATGATACAACCATTTATTGGAATCATTCTTGCACGTATAACCAGATGAATGAATCTAATACCGAATCCGATCGAATCTTACCGGATTCAATAAACCGACGAAATCCAATAGGTTTGCGGGTTGAGCAACTACTAACGGCTCCGATGGAAAATTCATATTGTATTCTCAGGATCAAGATAAGCAATCGAACCCTATCAGATCGTCTTAATACTGACAGAATTCTATCGGAAGTAACTGGGAATCCAGTGACTCGGATTCTGATATAAAATCCCATTGGATTCGACTACGTTTTCACCGAATTCGATCATTTCTAGTCGAATCCCGACCAAACTCGATGAAATCCAAATCGGATTCCGAGTCACTGGATTAATTGACCTGGGTGGGTAGCGGGATCTCAAGCCTTGACAAATATTCTTCATTGCTACATTATTTAGAGTATCTCTCATCCGGCTGATTTGGCTGAGTTATCAACATTTATATATAGGATAGAATAGGCGCGTCGTAAATACATGAACGAGCTATAGCAAATCTAGAACACAACTCAAAGGCTCAATGTTTTTTTATTGATAGATACGCATTTGCAGAGGTGAGCGACCGTTTGAATTGAGGAAGGGGGATTAAATTTATGTTTCAAGTTAGCGTGCTTGAAAAAGAAAAGTTTCATCATGCGCTCATACTTTGTATTTCTTTTTCGTCTTCTCACCCTAGCAGAAACTTTTTAGGTTTCCAAATATTGAGGAGTGAGGGTTACACTCCCAATATGCCCCCGATCGCGTGACCTCTGTATATTTGTCTGCATTGATGTAATGTCTTCGATATGGTTCGTTTATTTGCAAGTAATTTATTCGATCACTCCTCCTGTCGAAGAAAACGAGCAGTAAACGGTCGTATACGATACAAATACGGCCCGTTTTACGTGCCGTATTTTCCCCGAACTACAGGGGCAGTAATACGGTCGTATGTTCTATAGAATACGATAATATTACGCCAGCTTTACGAGGTTTTACGGCTGATATACGGTGTCCGTGTATGGCCGTAATACTGCCTCTGTTAAAACGCCTTAATACGGCTTAAAACGGCCGTTTTACGACGGAATACGATGCAAAAACGACCGTTTACGGTAATGTTACGCCGGTTTACGGTAGTCCGTTTTGATCGACCTGGGTCAGCGAATAGTATTCACTGGCGCCAAAACTATCATAGATGAGTATTAAATAAGGCATTCTTTTTTCTCTCTGTATTATACCTATATAGTTTACTCCCATTATTATTACATCTACTTTTTCTTTAGAATATGCAATAGTATTTTAACCGATTGTTTTATTTCATGGTTCTGATCAATATAGAATTGTACGCCATCTCTCAATGTCAAAGTGATTTAAATTTTCATTAGCTAAACTACATGAGCCAATCATTTTAATCAATCTGAATCAAAATAAAATAAATAAATAAGTAATCGATGTATTTTTATTTACTAATTTTACAATGATTCAGCTAGGCTCGACAGTCTATGCTTGGATTCGTCATAGTGTGTCGATTATTTCTCTGTTTAAAAGCTTTTTCAGAATAAAATAGAAGCACAAGTAATTGTAGAATGATTTTCTTCATCGATTTATCTTCTATATACATTCAGTCGCTAGAGTCGTTTGAGATGGCGCCACACATAGTGAATTTGATAGTGATTCGCTTATAGCGTACTATGCTTTTTCTTCTCTTTAGATTCACTATGTTTCTTTCTTTGTCTATCCAATACGAAAAAAAAGAAAACATAACATAAACTCTAATCTCCCTTTTTCGGGTATTCCTCATTCGCTTTTTTTCGATGCTTATCGATCGTAAATCCCTCCTGTTTGTTTTGGCGATTGAACGACAACTCAATAGGCACACACACATGTACATATGCATATATATATATATATATATATATTTATACATATATACATGTTAAAAACGAAACAGACAGACTGGTCTGTTACTAAATCAAATTTCTTCTTCTTCTTTCCTAATTTTAAGTAAGAACATTGATCAATTTGACATTTAAGATGAAGCAAAAATGAAAACGAATACGTTCATATTTGTTCTGTCCGAGAAATTATAGAAAAAGAGATAAATTGATGAAAAGAAACTTTCTTTCTTTCTTTCTTTCGCGTAGTCTGTCTCTTTCTTTAATATGTTTTTTTTTGTTGAGGTTCGTTATATTGACGTTATAAGTGCATCCTTTGTTTTCCTCGTTGACGCTCTCTTGAGAAGACAGCAAAATTCATGCACGACAAGAAAAAGTAGACATCATCAAGAGTTGTTGCGTGTGCAATTGCAAACGAAAGAGAGTAAGTGCTGATGTGTTAACATGATTACACTTGTCTATGTGCCGGGCAGCACCAACCACTAACGTTGCTGCCAACAACGATGTCGTACAAAAAGAAGAGAGAGAGAGAGACTGTTTAGTTATATGCATCTTTTTCAAGATGAATGGTCCGATTTCAAAGCGAAAGCAGCTGTTTGAAGCTCGATTTTCAGGCTCTTATCATCCGTCTGTCGATGTACTGCGATGATGTTTTCTGTATGAAAGAAATAGACAAAGAAGGACAGAAAAGAAAAGAAAGGACTCGAAAAAAATTGAGCATCATCATTCTTTTTTTGCTTTGCTCTCTGCTAGTATACGAATATCGAATGCTTGAGATTATTTATAAGAGATATGTGTTACATTATTATCTTCTCCACGTTCAATAGCCACAAGCAACTCCGTCCACTCCATGCAATATCATTCTTTAGCCACCATTTTCTTTTATCTGTAATTGTAACCATACATGTTACACCTCGCTTCTCTTTTTGCTTCATAAGTATATGCACATTCTGTGGTCACGTCGTAGTGATATTGTTGGCACTCGATGATGTCAAGGATAAAGAATCTATCAATGCAAATTCACACTTGATTCATTCATTTCATACAACATTTGCATTACTCAATACTGATAGAGTTTCTTTTCTTTTTCCTTTGCTTCGCATATAATGTAACCTTTGTGTTTACTTTTTAATTTAAGAAAAAAAATCTTCATATAATCCATCGACATTTTAGATGTTAACTAGTGACATTAACGACGATTCTAACAACGACATGTCATCATGTAAGTTAATTATTAGTTATACGAGGAGAACATATTTAACCTCTTGTTGAATATGACATGCCAAGGTTCTCAATTTTTTTTTCTTCGTATTGTTGTTAGATTCCGATCATCTACATTGAAAATACTATGTCCTCCATGATAAACTCCAGTAAAAATCGTTTTTCTCCAACACGTATGTTCCAAACGAAACCTGGTAGTGAATCTCCACCGTCTCATTTAGCGTTAACATCACCACCACCAATAAAACATTGGTATCAAACTTGTCATGAAACCATATTAGCATCAAATGGTAATAATCATTCAATACAATTAAATTTAGCAGGTGGTGCTGATAACGGTCAATTTGTTTATTTCAATGAATTAATATCATTATTAAAAAATAATCAAACATCATTTATTATTCTAAAAGGTGGTAAAATTGATATAGATGAAATTATACTCGAAATCGATCAACATAAAGTTGCTGGTTGTACATTAGCTGATGTCAAATTAGTTATTGAAACACTTTCCATTAATGGAAAACAAATTAAATTGCAAACTGTCAAATCGGGTATAATGTTTCTTTTAATCTTCATATCAACGTACATCTACATAATGCTTCAAGGCACAAAATAGATTATTTCATTAATTTTCTACACATTCAAACTGCATTAGTCGTTTGAAAGAATAGATTGTTCTTTTTATCTTCTTATTAATAGTAGTAGTAGAAAAGGAAATTATCGAATTGCCCTATACTCTTCATTCATACTGATCACTCATTTTGTCTTTCCATGAATGAATGTGTCCTGTCATGTCTGTTTATCGAAAATATTTGTTACATACCGACGGTCGGTCTCCGTTCATTTTTCCTATTCTCGAGAAAGAAAAGAAAGAAAGAAAAAGGGCAGAGGTCATAATGCGTAGTGCATTAACATATCTCGATATCCTTTTCCTTCACGGGTAAATGATTCGATTACAAGGTCAACCTGAAGTTTTTCTCCGTTTATTTATTCTCGAGAGTAAAAGACAACGTTGATATAATCCCATTTCAATTTATTCTACGCAAAAACGTCTCATGAGATAAGAATAAAAATTCATGAAAATAAATATGGTCAAACATCAGAAAGATGAAGGTATTCTGCTCTTTGTTTTTTTTCTTATATCTTGTACTAGCGCATGTATGACTTCTTTTTTTATGAAAACAACAGTTGTTCGGAAATATATTGATGAATGAACAATATGGATAATATTGACATTCGATTGGAATTGATACCAATCAGAGAATAAATCTATTTGTATCGGCTATATGTTTCTATCATATCTTTCCGAAATGAATTGATCGTCTGTGAATAGAATCGAGAACGATGCATAATAAGGAAAATCATAGAGACGCGTACTCAAGTGTTATGTAATCGTTAATCGTATAGAAATAGGAGGAAGTAAAAACATTTGATTTCTTATTTGCGATATGATTATAGTTAGTTATAGCAAGACTGTTCAGTAGTAGTCGAAATAAGAAAATATTCAACAATACAATCACACATAGTTTTCTTGTAATGAAGTTTGTTACTTTTATCGTGAGAAAAAAAAAGAATCGAACTTTCCTAATGTCTTCGTTAGACTGAGCAACAAATCGATACGTACCATGGTCTATGTTGATCGATGACATCTGTTTGTGTTCCACTTTTTCATGCTGCGTTCAGCTCAATTCTATTGATCAAGTTAGTTGGATTGAATTTTGTGATTCTACATCTTCTCTGTATCGTCAAAAGACCAATAATCGAATGCTGATGTCGACCATGTAAACAGACTTGTGACAGAACAATAGGTACCGATGTTCTCTATGTACCACTGTATAAGGCATCTCATTATTCTGTCTCTACCTATTTGAGTCCTCCTTTTTTTCCATTCGTTTTATTTGTTGATATCATCGTCACACGATTGCATTTTGTTACGTCATTTACGCTACTGATGTTCTCGTACTACATACATACACATCCTTGCATACACGCATATTGATTCGAGCTGTGAGAGCTGATATTATACAGCCTTATCAATAATATATATATATATATATGCATATACATATACATATACATATTTTTCTTAACCCGTGAATTGTATAAGACGATGTTGACAAACTCGAGTATCATGGTTCATTCCTCGTATGATAATCTATCTTCGATTTCTCCAGCAAAAGGATGTGCAACAACAAATACAAATCCTATATTTGAAGAATTACAAGGTCGAGGTCAAGTTTCTCATATGTTTACTAGAACAAGCATACATAACTTTTCATCAAATTAACAATTTAACAATGTATTAAGTTTTTCTTTCTATTCATTAAAACAGGTTTAACCAAAGATCTACGCCAATTTCTTGATGCACGTTTTCAGAAAGGTTCAATAGATCATGATCTTCAACAAACAATACGCGACAATCTGTATATGCGAACAGTTCCTTGTAAGTATCCAAATTAGTTACAATAACAATGATAAGTGTGTTTTTATTTGTAATCTATATTTAGGTACAACTCGCCCACCACGCCCCGGAGAAATAAACGGACAAGATTATACATTCTTAAGTACAAAAGATTTTCGTACACTAGAGAAAAGTGGTAATCTGCTTGAGAGTGGTGTCTATAAAGGCAAGTATTGGAATTTTCTTTTTCTTTTTATTGTTCTATTATTTATCGATTAGAAGAGATTTTGATTGTTTCTCTAGCCATCTTGATTATTTTGTTTTTCGAATAGGACATTATTACGGAACTCCACGACCACCAAAAGAACCTCTTTTGACAAACGGACAACATCAATATCTTTCTTCAACAAATAATAATAATCATTTACGACGTAGTAATTCAGCGAACGAAATGTTTCAACAACAGCGTACAGCTGATAATGGATCGGAAACTAATGGTAAAAATATAACTGAAATTTCTTATATGCTAGTTCAATCTGTTTTGTTTTTTTTGTTATCAAAGGTGGCATGCATTATCAATATCCAAATAATGATCCGGAATTTTTCGTTGGTCATAGTCCTAATGAACAAATGTTTCATCAATCCAATGGGGAGCATCAAGCATCATTAAGTAAAAACACTTTTCGTTTTGTTAGATAAAAATAAAAGATTAAAGATCTCTGAAAGAAAAATTGTTCACTATCTAATACGATTATGTATTTTATTCATGAACAAAATTTGTAAAAGGCTTTTTTTGTTATCATATTAGCGACACGATCGATGATGAATGAGAATTCTCTTCCAACAGCACCACATTTATCAGGTGAATTAATTTCCTGTTCACTACAAAAAAGTCAAACTGGTTTTGGTTTTACTATTATTGGTGGTAATGAAAAAGGTGAACATTTTCTTCAAATTAAAGATATTTTACCTGATGGACCAGCAGCACGAGATGGAAAACTTCGTCGAGGTAATTTGATTGACTTGATTTTGTTTTTTCTCATGTTTCAGAATTATTCTTTCGAATTTTCCCATAGGTGATATTCTTGTTTATGTCAATGATACTAATGTTTTGGGTTTTAGTCATACTGACGTAGTTCGCATATTTCAATCCTTATCAATTAATGATATTATACGTTTGACTGTTTGTCGTGGCTATCCACTTGTTGTCAATTTTGATGATCCACAGATTGATGTTGTTTCATTAAATGGTGTTCATAATTCATTATCAGTTAATAGTTTACCGAATGGTGGATACACAGAATATCAACCGAATTCTCATCTTAATAATTCTACTCGTCTTTATACAATTAAAATTCGAAAAGGTGACAGTGGCTTTGGCTTTACTGTTGCTGATAGTCCACTAGGACAACGTGTTAAAGCCATTGTGGATAAACAACGTTGTCAAGATCTATGTGAAAATGATTTATTATTATCGATTAATGGACAAGATTTAATTGGTAAACAACACACTGAAGTTGTTGATATACTTGTTAAATGTTCCAAAGATATGGAAACTACATTCGTCATACGAAGAGGTAGAAATCGAATTCTTAGTTTTTCTTCTTCTTATTGATCATGAAATTCGTTTTCTTTTTCTACTTGAATACTGAATATCCTTGGTTGTGAATGAGGAAAAGACCACAAGAGAATTGTGCCCATTGATAGAAGAGAGAAAGAGAGAAAAGGGTATTTGTATGTGTAATAGAACATACGACTAATACCATCACTATACTATTACATCTTCTTTATTCAAGTTTATATGCGAAAAAAATTCGCTTATTGACAAAGGAGTACGCGCGACGAAGAAAAAATGACGATTTCTCTTTCTTTGTAATATTCCTTTTCTTTAGGGTCGAGTATAAACGAAAAAAAAAGAGAGCAAGAGAGTCATATATTTATTTGATATTTTAAACACATTCAGAAGAGCTTTTTTGATTAGTTTTTTTATTGTATGCATTGGTCGAGTAGCAGGTAATTTTTTTTTATATATGTAGATACTAACATCTGTCCATAGGCGACAATTTTTCAATGCGTTCATTTCCAACTTGACCTTTTCTTTTTCTTTTACATCTGATAAAAAACTCAATGAGAACGTTGTCCGTGCCCCTGATCATCTAACGTACGCATATATGTATGTGTAGAGACAGAATATTTTTTCTTCTTTTTGACATATGCATATCGTATTTGAACAACGTTGAATGAACGAATGAACGAAGGGAAAAAAGGAAAATGAGAGTTCATTTGATATGATCACCTTTTGATTAGGTGTTAGAACGCTTTGAACAATAATAGTCAAAGTGAAAGAACAAGAGAGAGGGAGAGAAAGACCGAATGATTATTGTTATTTTGAGTCGTCTGTCTGATTTATGATGGCTAGTCGGAATGTTGTTGGCATGTCTCTTCCCTAAGGAATAGAAAAACATTCATCTATTCTGAACGCATTATTATTACAAGAATATAACAGACAGACTGATAGGCAACTTTGCATATATCAAAAGAGTTAGAATAATAACAACATGCTGAGATTTCGGGTAAAAAGAACAGCAAACAAAGGTATGATATTGCTTTCATACTTCATTCAGTTCGTTCATTATGAATTTCGAAGTCAATCACTTTTCTTTTCTATCTAGGTGACCCCGACGTCAATAACAATAATAATAACAATAATAATAATATCAATACCAACAATAACAACAATAACAACAATAATAATCAATTTTTATTAAATGGTACCAATCGTTTTGATAAATATAATCAGGTATGTACCGATAAATAAATGTTATCTTTACGTTTGAGAGAATGTCTATGATAAAGAATAAGAATTTTATCTGTAGTTAACTTATCGACCGTCAATTGGCGGCAAGCATGTTTCATTTTTGACATGCAACACAGGAAATAAGGTGATTGAAAATTATTTCAAACAACCTCATATTTCTTTTTTCACTGCATGTCTGTTCAATGCCCTATCATTTATCTTTTCGTTCTTAATTTTGAAATAAAAGTTAATAGATATCTATGTATAAATGTTCATATGCATGTTATATTGTTAGTATTAACTTGATTGAAAAGATCAATTTAAATATACTTTAAAGAATGAATTATTGAACAACGTGATCAATTATTTCATGCTTTTTTTTTTTGAGTGCGTATATCATAAAAAATTGAAGTGTACATTTATTATGTTCCTTATTATGTACTTGAATATCAAATGTCTATTGAAATAAAGAATCTAATTTCATCTTTTTTTTTAGGAAAATGATCAAATTGATACGCGATACGCGTCATCCAAACTAAATGGTAGGAAAGAAGAAATTTTTTACTATAATCGATATCAATATAAACTCTATCGCAGAAAAACCTCGCAGTAAAACTCCAACTCCTTTTGGTTCAACACCATTAGCTGATACATTACCATTACGTTCCAGAACACCATTACCAACATCTTCAACAACATTAAATAGTCATCAAAGATCACATCCAACATCAATTGATAATAATAATCCATACGATAATAATTTAAGTTTTCTTGCACCAAACAGTGTTGATACATCGACTCCAATCATCGAAACAGAATTATCTCCAAATTCGATGAATAATTTTAATCGTCAAACAGCTTGGTCTCGTAGTGCACGCGACATACGAACAACAACAACAACAACAACATCAACCACAAATGGAAATGCTCCTATATTACGTAGTAAAACTCCGGGACCAGAATTTGGTACAACAATAACATCATCGTATCGCGCTAATACATTGATGGGAATGAAACAACGAAGTAAAACACCAACAGCTAACGATTTTTCATCTAATGGTCTTCACAATAGGTTAGTTTCAACTTAAGATTTCATTATTTTCATTTGAAATTCTTTTTTTTTTCTCTTCTATCTTTTAGTCGATCATTGCAATCTGTTCATCCACAATATTTTGAATTAGTTGTCAATTTAACAATTTTACGTCCGAAGTAAATCAATAGTTTTTCACCCATTTCCAATATATATATATATATATCGAATACTGATTATTTCTTTCTAGTGATGGTTTCGGTTTAAGAATTGTTGGTGGTGAAGAAGAAAAATCTCAAGTATCTGTTGGTCGTATTGTACCTAATTCACCAGCATATATTGACGGTCGACTTCGTAAAGGTGATGAAATCATCAAAATCGATGGTCATTCAACAATACGTGCATCACACGAACGAGTTGTTCAATTAATGCAACAAGCCAAAGACAATCAACGTGTCAGTTTAATTGTTCGACGTTATTTATATCCAAATAATAATGAATTACCAAGTAAATAAATTTATTTATTCGTTCATTGTTTTCATTTTTTTGGATTTCGTCGTTTTGTAGATCAATATAATCGAACAGATTTTGATTCGTATGTACCAAATGATTTTCGTACTAATTCAATAAATGATAATGGAATACGCCATGTTACATTACAAAAACTCAATGATAATCAAAGTTTTGGTTTTGTTATTATATCATCACAAAATAAGGCCGGTGCTACTGTTGGTAAGTAAAGCGAAAAAACAATTCGATAAAATTTTTAGTTTCGTTTATTTTATAATTTATTCCAGCTGATGACCACGGACAGGAACATGATGAAAATAGTGTTATTCATAAAGTTTGGATAGGTTAGATGTGCATGCATGCATGTAGATTGAACTAGATATTTATATAAGCATGGAAAATTGAATCTATTTTCTTCTTTTTGCTTTCTAAGAAACATTCTCTAGAAGGAAAATTTCTTTTCATTAGAAAGTTTTCGACTTATTTGAATAGTAATACATGTATTTTTCAATTGAACATAATCTTAAATATATGAATATAGTCTAAGATATAATGAGAGATAAAAGTTTATATCAATAGATAATCGAGATATTTTATAGTCGATTCTACAGAAAATATCGGTTTTTAAGCATGCTTTTGTTCTTGTTACAAAATGAGACTACATTTTACTTCTAGTTTATGATCGTTCTATGAAATGTATACACTGGGGAAATGTGCACTATCATATGTCTTCGAGTTCATATTATCTTCTTTGATTTTATTCTTAAGAGCATATTCTAAATATGTGATCATAGACACTGATCAAATCTTAATAATCTAACTTCTTTCATGAATATATCTATATTATTTATAAAAATGACGAGTTCAATGAAAAACTAGAGAAAATATAAATTATTCTCAGCACATTTATTTTAAAGTACTGTTTAATTGTAGGTAAAATAATACCAAATAGTCCAGCTGATCAATGTGGTCAACTTCATGTTAACGATCGTATCTTAGCTGTAAATGGTGTTGATTTAACTCATATGTTACATACCGATGTTGTTAATCTAATAAAAGATTCTGGACGTACAATAACACTTAAAATTGGTCCACCTATTCATTTTGGTAAATAAAAATTTGAAAAGTTATACAGCAATATTTTCTAATTTTGTTTTTTTCTTTTATCTGAAATAAAAGATGATCGATCTCAGGAAATTTCAAATCCATTTTCAACCATGTCCAATAATAATCTATCGAATGGTATTCGACCATCTTCATCATCTCCAATGGTTATTGCTAATGGTAATCATCATCCATTACCGAATAATGGATATCATTCTATGAATACTGAACACCATTCGATAAGAAATGCATTTTCACATAATCCGTTGAATATTCTTGAAAGGTATTTTAATTTGATAATAAAATTGAAAACCAAAATTAAAAAAATTCTTTTAAGAAATCAAAACCGTCCACCGTCAAGAGCCAATGGTGTTTTGAAATCAGTAAGTTATTCTTTAATCTATAACATTTTTCTTTGTTTATTTCTAAATTGAATTTATTTTAATATTATAGTCATCGTCATCTGCAGATGATTATTTTACTGTTGATCTTCAACGTCCATATCCAACTTCAAGTTTTGGCTTTAGCATTCGTGGTGGAAGAGAATTTTCTATTCCATTATTTATATTAAAATTAGCTGAAAATGGGCCAGCTTCACGAGATGGACGAATGAAAGTAAAAAGATTTATTTTTGTAAAATTATTCAAATAAGTGAATTTTTTCAATAGTCGGGAGATCAAATTATTGAAATAAATGGTCGTTCAACATATGGTATGACTCATAATGAAGCTATATCATTAATTCGGGATGGTGGTCTTTATGCTCGATTATTAATAAGGAAAACAAATGCACCTCCACCAAGTCTTGATGGTAACACACTTTATTTGTTTTCTGTTTAGCTTTGACTAATAAGTTATTTTTTTATTTTTAGAACTAAAAATACCAATGGCACCAGTTGGAAATGGTATAGATTACTATAATCCTGGTCAAAGCAGTCATTGGCAACCAAGTGGTTATACTTAAAAACAAAACCTACCAAAAACGTGTTTCCTTTGTACTTTGTCTCTCTATTTTTGATGTGAACTCTTATATATTTTTTCGCTTCATGTTTAACATCATCACCTACGTTTACTGTGTATGCAATCAAATGTATTTGATCTAAATTTTGTTCGAATCTGAATTTGTGTAATGAATTTTTGTTTTTTTTCTCATTCTTTTTTCTTTTGCTGGATTCTCTTTTTGTATATATCGATAATGATGATTAAAAATACCAATATAATCAAAAGCAAAAAAAAATACCTCAAATAATTTCTCGTCAGATGCTGAATACAATATTGCACAGTGTGTGTATATATTTTGCCTTGACTATATTTAATATGTTTAAGCCATTCATTGACATTCCTTTATTTGTTTATTACAGTCTGTGCAATGTTATTCACTTTTTGTTTTGATGTTATTCTTAGATGTCTATGTTATGTTGATTACTTTTCTTTATTGTTTTTGGAAATGAAGATAAGAATTTTGGATAAATAAAACAATTTGTGCTTATAATTGATTTGGCGATGATTATTATGTAGCAAGAAGTATGTTATTTATAAACAAGTGCTTTAACTGTTGTGTTAAACATACATTGCCATGTTTCTATTAGTGTAAACATAAGATGAAACAAGCTTTGATCATTAGTAAAGTATATATGTATAAACATCATTGTTCTATATGAGATTTGAGTTGGGCCTAATCTAAACTTCATTAGAATCAAACTCTTAAGTTAAAATAGTTTTCATTCTTTTTGACATGTTGGATTCTAGAACACTGCTTTTAATGAAAGATAAATTTTCATTTTACATGGTTTCTTCAGCAAGAATTTTCGTGTGCTCTTCAACTTGAGAAATTAAATAAAAGTCACTTTTTTACGAGAAATTTTCTTGTATCCCTAGAAATTAACTTTTTAGCTTCTTGCTCTTGTACATTTTGTACATTTTCATCTACGAAATAATGTGTACGGTTGCGTGATGCTTAAAAAAAACATAATGTACCGATATATTCTATTTCTGATTCTCATTAAACGGTGAACTACAACACTGATAGTATCTCTTTGACATATCTCTTGTTGATTTCAACATTTATTTGAAATCAAGACTAAAATAGGGCACTTCATATATCATAATGTATAAACTAAATATATCGATATTGAGGTTGGTTAGTTAGTTGGTACGTAATTTCTTATCCTTGATGAGTCATAGTCGTGTTCTTTGAACGTTTCTGTGTCAGTAGCGCTACTGTCACTTATTTGAGATATATTCTATGAAAGAAAATGTTTTGAAAATTCTTATCGATTGTCTTTTCATAAAACAATTTTCTATTAAATTTAATGATTTTCACATAGAAATTCAGCATAATTTTGATTATCTTCATCAATACGAACCTCTACAGGAAGGCCTAAGATATTGTCTTTATCCTTATTCTGCCGAAGAAAGAAGATTGTTCGAGAAGGTCAAAAAACGAGCTCAACTAGCTAAACTATAGACGATGTAATGCTTTGCATATGCACAGACTGGGAGCGAGCTACGTACAAGAAATATCTGAGTATATTAAGAGTTAACTTTAGAAGCTCCTTTCGCGATTTCTGTTTTACTATTTCTTTCGAACATGTTTCTTCTTTCAAAAATTTTCTTCCATTCTATTTTTTATCAACAGATGATGAATTTAGGCGATCGTTAAGCATTTTTTCACCGAATGCGTATTCATCTTGACCTAACGTTAGTTAGATTCTTTTCTGTCTTTGAGTCTATTTCGTAACCATTCACTACAGACAATATTTATAACAACTATTATGCTCTATTGACTATAGTTCCTCGAAATTTCTATCTCGTTTCTCTTCTAGATCACCTTACTTACATCGATTCAAAACATCCATCAGTGATCCGTAGCAATGGGAAAAGAAAAAATCCATATTAATATTGTCGTCATTGGTCATGTCGATTCCGGTAAATCAACATCAACAGGTCATTTGATCTATAAATGTGGTGGTATTGATAAACGAACCATCGAAAAATTCGAAAAAGAAGCTGCTGAAGTTTGCATTTATTTTTGCTTGTCTATTAAAACACTAAAGTTGTTTTCATGCCATATCTAGATGGGTAAAGGTTCATTCAAATATGCTTGGGTATTAGATAAATTAAAAGCCGAACGTGAGCGTGGTATTACCATCGATATTTCACTTTGGAAATTCGAAACAGCAAAATACTACGTCACCATCATTGATGCTCCAGGTCATCGTGATTTCATCAAAAACATGATTACGGGTACATCACAAGTATGTTATTACCATTTTCTCCTACAAAATATTTTCAATTGTATGATTCGTTTCTTCAAAGGCTGATTGCGCCGTATTGGTTGTTGCTGCTGGTACTGGTGAATTCGAAGCTGGTATCTCTAAGAACGGTCAAACACGTGAACATGCTTTACTTGCTTACACTTTGGGTGTCAAGCAAATGATTGTTGCTGTCAACAAAATGGATACAACTGAACCACCATATTCAGATAAACGTTTCGAAGAAATCAAAACTGAAGTATCTGCATATATCAAAAAGATCGGTTATGCTTCACAAGGTGTTCCATTCGTACCAATCTCAGGTTGGCACGGTGATAACATGATTGAACCAACAGATAAAATGCCATGGTACAAAGGTTGGGCAGTTGAACGTAAAGAAGGTAATGCAAGTGGTAAAACACTTTTGGAAGCTCTCGATGCCATCCTTGCACCATCTCGACCAACTGACAAACCACTCCGATTACCATTACAAGATGTTTACAAAATCGGTGGTATTGGTACAGTACCTGTTGGTCGTGTTGAAACTGGTGTTCTCAAACCAAACATGGTTGTGAGTTTCGCTCCATCAAGCTTACAAACTGAAGTAAAATCAATTGAAATGCATCACGAAGCTCTTCAAGGTAAAATATATTTTGTTTTTGATTACAACAGATGTTACTAAGACAAACTTGTTTCATTATTGTAGAAGCCTTACCAGGTGACAATGTTGGTTTCAACGTTAAAAATATCAGTGTTAAAGAACTTCGTCGGGGTTTCGTAGCTTCTGATATTAAAAATGATCCAGCTCAAGAAACAGCGAACTTTGTAGCTCAAGTAAGATTAGTTTTTATCTGTTTGAAACAATACTTATATTCTTATATTAAATTTAGGTTATCGTGCTTAATCACCCCGGTCAAATCGGCGCTGGTTATGCTCCAGTACTTGATTGCCATACAGCTCATATTGCATGCAAATTCGCTGAATTACTCGAAAAAGTCGATCGACGATCTGGTAAAACAATTGAAGAAGCACCTAAATTTCTTAAATCAGGTGAAGCTGCTATGGTTAGAATGATTCCATCAAAACCAATGTGTGTTGAAAAGTTCGCTGAGTATCCACCATTGGGTCGTTTCGCCGTACGTGACATGCGTCAAACCGTCGCTGTCGGTGTTATCAAAGATGTCGAAAAGAAAGCTCCATCGACAGGTAAAGGTGGTAAACCAGCAGTTGTAGCCGCCAAAGGTGGTAAAAAATAAGCAATCTACTTACCATCTTAACTTTCTTTCCGTCTATATCTCATAAAAAACAAATACTATTGTTCAACTACTTTTCTTGTTCCTAGTCTTTTTTTTCCTTTTTTTTTGACTCTGTGCGTGTGTATCTTTGTTTTTTTTTGGAAAAACACATCAATCAAAAGAGGAAAAATAACTGTTCAATCATGTGATTTTCTTGTCATCTAGCACTCGATTAAGTAGTTGTTTCTTTTTTGTTATTCTCTTATTGTTCATTGTTATGTTAAGTTATGTTTTTGTGAGGAGAAAACACAAATAGAAAAAAAAATGCCCGGAAAGGATTATATTTATTTTTTATAGCATATGTGCTCTTATTAAAACTAATGTTGGTTTTTTGTGTTCGCATGCAAATAAAGACCGCAGCAAAGATTCATAAGAACGAAAACAAAGCGAAATATATATATCATTGTTATCTTATGTGTAGATCCTTAGAAAAATTTAGTTTCAATGATGACGAGTAGTTAATTTAAGACAAATAATACAAACAAATAATTGAAACTATTGATCAGACTTAGACTTAGTTCAAGTAGTTTTAGCCATCGTATTAGTTAAACAGATATGTGATTGAGATATTTTCTTATAGTTTCAATTATAGATTCCAAATTCAGTATCATGGACGATTCGAAATAAATAGATTTAATTGTATTCACTTGTAGGTATCAAAACATTTTACTGCGACATATTGGTCCTGTGGATCCTAGTGAAAATTCAGCAGGTTGTCGCATACTGAGCAAAACTCGTTGATCGAAAATGTTATGCTATAGTATTAAAATGAAAAAAAAGAAAATTCCAAATATTATCTTCCTTATTAATCAGTTTTCAAGTAACTAGAGATCATTCATCGTACTATTGATCTTTTCTTCATTGATTATGTATGAAGAATTGAGCAAGCTCTAGTGAAATATATAATGTCAAAGTATTTTAGAAAAATCTATATTTTTGTATCTACCTGAATAAATCTAATTTAAATCAATGTTTATCTATCAGTGATTTAAATATACGTATATATACGCCGAATTCTCGAGTTTTTATCTATTACCCATTTCAAAATAAAAGGCGTATGGGTATTTTTTGAATAACTTTTGATAGGAACAAGATAGCGATGTGGGGTTTTCACCATTCGTGAGCCAAGATGCAGATGCATTGGCACATGCTAAATCTGATTCGCTTGCAATGGACCAATCAGATACATTCTTAATGGACATGTCAGGTACGATATTCTCGGAACTTCCGGAAACATCTTGGGATTTGATTAACTGTGTCGATAGAAGAAATACTTTTCTTTCGATCTACACCAAGCCCGTCTTTCTAGCTGCTTCCATTCAAGAGTTATAAGCATTATAA
>OENM01001863.1:0-24997 GCA_900239745.1 Rotaria magnacalcarata | reverse complement strand
TGGGGTAAATGTATAATCATACTAGTATACGAGGGGTAAATGTAGAATCACAGCCATTTTAAGTATTATCAGTAAAATCCAAATATTTCCAAAATGATAATAAATTTATGAATAAGGTTTTTTTGAAAAGTATCAGCCTTAAAAAATTCTACAAGACTGAACTATTTCGTCACATGATTTTTAATGCCATGCAGATTTCATTTAGAAAGATTAGTTAACGTAGCAAAAAAGTCATTTTTGGTAAGGATCATTTTTCAAAACTAGCAACATATTCTGAATCAGCATGAAATTTTGAGTAAAAGGATGTATCAATTTCTGTTGGAAAACAACTTTTATTTTTTTGACATATTTTTTGCGCCTGTAGGGGACCCCATGGTTGATTAAAAAAATTCTTTTTCATTATTCTATCAAATTTTATATCATTCGATGCAGAATATAATACTGATTCGCAATATGGCCTAGTATTTCGATAAAAGATAAAGAGTACGATTAACAGTGGGAAATTTATTGTTATGAGCATAGATAACAACTGATTGCAATACATAAAAGGCTCAAGTTGACATTATTGTTCAGTCCCAAACGGAACTTTTCTCATCTTTTGAATGGAAAATACGGTACTATACATGTGTTGAGTAGTTTCTACTCTAATACAATATTATTTCGTCATATAATGATGGAAACATGAAAGATTCCGCCCCCTCCCCCCTCTGAGATAAAATAGGCTCTTTTCGACAAATACTTTTCTGTCTTTCAATTATAGTTTGGTATCGTAAATCAGCATTAAATTCTGCATCGAATGATATAAAATTTGACAGAATAATGAAAAAGAATTTTTTTAATCAACCATGGGGTCCCCTACAGGCGCAAAAAATATGTCAAAAAAATAAAAGTTGTTTTCCAACAGAAATTGATACATCCTTTTACTCAAAATTTCATGCTGATTCAGAATATATTGTTAGCTTTGAAAAATGATCTTTACGAAGGTTGGCCGTCATAATGTCGAAAGAAAAATATATCGAAAGGAAAAATGGCGAAAAAATTATATTGACATGAAACATTGTCAGTTAATATTTTAGAGAATTGTAAATAATATAATGTATGTTTTGTTGTATGAAATTAAGTTGAAATGTTAAGGGGGAGAAAATGTTTTTTAAATATGTCATTTTTTCACGAGCTTCACGAACCTCAAGTTTTTCTTTTCCTGGAAGATGACTATGATTGCAAACAGTTTTCATCAATCGATTATTTTAATCAGTATGCACTTTAGCTGCACAATAATTAATAGTCCATATCCAATCTTTATTAGTTGTTGTTACTTTATCTTACTCGTATCAATAGTTAGTCATCCCTATCGATACTGACTAAAATTCTGCACTAGTAAAATTATAGGAAAAAACAATGAAGCATATGTGGTTACAATCACCATATACATGAGGCATCATTGTTTTTTTTATTTTTCACTTTCGACATTTTTCCTTTCGATATTTTTTCTTTCGATGTGTTTCCTTTCGACATTTTCCAGCAAACCTTTACCAAAAATGACTTTTTTGCTACGTTAACTAATCTTTCTAAATGAAATCTGCATGGCATTAAAAATCATGTGACGAAATAGTTCAGTCTTGTAGAATTTTTTAAGGCTGATACTTTTCAAAAAAACCTTATTCATAAATTTATTATCATTTTGGAAATATTTGGATTTTACTGATAATACTTAAAATGGCTGTGATTCTACATTTACCCCTCGTATANGTATAATCATTTTTTTATTTTTCGATCT
The DNA here is from genome assembly GCA_900239745.1 of Rotaria magnacalcarata. Lineage (NCBI taxonomy): Eukaryota > Metazoa > Rotifera > Eurotatoria > Philodinida > Philodinidae > Rotaria > Rotaria magnacalcarata. The sequence continues at coordinate 23,220 of OENM01001863.1, read as the reverse complement.
AAAAATAATTTGTTGAGAATCAGGATTTTCAGTAAGTGCCTTCCGAATACTCTGATCCAATCGAGAAGGTCTTAATATATACAGTAGTCAAAAAAAATTTTAAAAAATAACACAGATCGGTTAATAGTTTGATTTTACTGAGCAAGCAAAAAATAGCTGAGATTATACATTTACCCCACTAATACCAGCACGATTACACGTTAACCTCAAACGGGGTAAATGTATAATTCTGTTGGGGCTCTCAGGAGACTCATCACCACTAACTTTTGGTGCCATATTTTCCAAAAATATTTTCACTGATCGATAGAAAAGAATTTTCTCTACATTTCGCCAAGAGAAAGTATTTCAAAATAGCCGATTATAAAATATAATAGATACAACAGAAGTAAAAAGCATCTTCGATTTTCCCCTTACATTTACCCCATCTGACTCTAATATACGTGTTGAACTCCTGTTTCAACTGTATCGTATAGCTATTAAAGTACGAATCATATTGTCATTGATAATTGTTGTTGTGTGTATGTTGTTTTGGTTATATATCCTTCTTGTCAATGTAAGTATTAGCGTACAATAATTGTGATATAACATATTCAAGATTCATTTTTTCTTCGATAATCAACTAAATGAAGATTTAATTTAGATTGATGGATTATTGAACAGAAAGATTACTGATAAACTTTCATAATGCAATGTAAGAAAGTTGATCAAACAGTTTCGATAATGTGCGTATTACATATCCTTGCGTTCAATCTCTATTTAAAGCGATGAATACGATTCTATAATGAATTTCATATACTATGTTGATAAATTGTGAATGAATAAAACAACCAATAAACGCAAATTCCCTAATGAATGTACTGCATTAAATTCCATGATTTATTAATTAGAATTATTTTATCATATATATAAAATAATTTCATTTTTTATGTTTATTTCTATTTTCTATAATCAGTTTTTATTAAGATAAAATAGTGTATGGGAAACATCTATTCTCTTCTTTTGACATACGTATGTGCTCCTCCATGATTGGATTTATGACATAAAAGGAGAAATGAACCAACACGAGTAATCATTTATTTTATATGTACATTCCCAGAAGAATGCACCCTAAATGGACTTTTTCTTTTCTTTTCGATGCAGGAGAAGAAAAAATTAGTTTGTCTTTGTATTATGATGTCAAATGTCAATTGTATGTGTATAAACTCAAGGGAATTTTCTCTCTTGACTTAGTTTGATTCTGATAAAATACAAAGAAACAATCGTTGTTGAAGGAGAAGAAACAGAAAAAAAATGTCAAAATTACATCTCACTAAAGATCGACTGTCTTGCTCAATGCAGCAACAACAACAATACTAATACTACTAATAATAATAATATCATCAACGAATTCGATTCCTATTGCAAGAAAAACAGATGAACGAGAACAGAGAAAAGAATATATCATATTTCATATAAGTGACGAGCAATGACTATTGTGATGTAACCTATCGGACAGAAGCAGAATGAAGCGTCGCTTGTCTTAATTACTCTATTTTACCTCCGATCACGCAATATTTACCTCTCTTGCTTTTTCGTTTGCTCGTTAAACGGACGGTTTATTCGTTTCATAAGCTAACTATTTCGATCACTCTTATTAACTCTCACCATCACGCCAACAAAACGTGTGAATTAATCTATGATCGTCGTCTTATTCTGTTTACTTGATCATCAATTCCAGGTAGAATAACATTTTTATCTTCATTTTGTCATTAGATATTTTCGTCTACGTATAATTATTTTTGTTTCATAGTATAACTTATGTAGCAGATATCAAACAAAAATACTATCAATAAAAGAATGGCTTGGTGGTGGTGTTATCTAGTACCTACAATAATCGATTTAGTTCGAGCACAAAATGCATTCGCTGGTGGAAGTTTTTTAGCAGATCCTTTTCTTGAACTTACTGCAGGAGTAACATCTGCTCCTAATGAAAAATCTTCTAAATCCGATTCATCATGTGTTTCCAATGGTGCTTTGGCAGGTTCAATTATTGGTACTTTAATATTATCTGCTTTTATTGGTTTTCTTGCATGGGTAATTTATTTAAGGCAGAGATTACAAGGTTTGCTAGTTTCTTGACTGATCTTTCATACGTATATACTGAAAGACGAATAGTTTTATTGTGTTTTATATTTTAATTTTGCTTAAAATTGTTTTTTCTTTATTTCTATTCATTTAATAGAAGTTCAATCATACAAAAATCAAGAAGCAGTAGCATCATCAGAAAATCATCGTAGTATTCCATCGATATCTAAACGTCAGCAAAACAAACAATATACAGGTGAGGATATGTTCAAGAGAAAATTTTATTATTATAAAACGTTTCGATCTATAAAATAATAGATACACTAGACCTTACAGACAATCAATCACCAATTGATGGGGCAGAGTATAAAGTAAGAATTTCACAATGTCTTATTTAGTATTGGCCGCTAGCTATTTGAGATCTATTAGAATGTCGCACAGTAATTGTCATCGAACAGAAATAGATTTGTGTTTTGGAATTTTGAATAAAGAAAAAAATCTTCCTGTTTTTATTTTTCGTGTTCGATTATTCGATCTAATTTCGTATAGTTCGGCACATTTCCATTTCGTCAATCTCAAACACCAAGTGTTCTTGGTCAATATAATCCTGCCGATTGGATACATCGTGTTCCATCATCATTTCGTTCCGAAACGATGAATAAAGTAAACTAGTAGTCTTCTTAATATCTTATTCATTGTTTTATTTTGTATGATAATAAAAATAGGATGCACAAATGATTGATGTTGAATTATTAAATCCAACGTTTTGTGGTCTTAATTTCAGTATAACAGGCAATATGCGTGCTGGAATATTCATCAAAGATATACTTGATAAAGAATCTGCCGAAGGAGAAATTAAATTAAATTCTTCTGATCAATTACGGACAGGTTATTATTTATTTCTTATTGTTTTCGTGATGATCTATTGATTCTTTTCTCATAGGCGATCGTATTATGGCATTAACTGTATGCTTTGAATCCATAGTTTATGAAGACGCATTGACCATTCTTAGTTATGCATCACCTTATCCCGTATTTATTATCTTCTATTTAATAGAAGCTAAATATTTTTATCATCATATTAGGTTATTATTCGTGTGCAACGTCCTTTAAATTCAACTAAAATAAGTGTTTTAACAGAAAAACAGCTAACAACAATAAATTCAACAACTAAAGTCAAATGGCGAGATGATTTTGATCACTATGATAATGATAGTAAATTCTACTTTTGTTAAAATATCTTATGAAATATTAATCGAAAAATTGAAAATAAAACATCCCTTGAGAAGAACATTTTAAATATTAATTTTATTTTTTTAGCACCACATAATCGTTCAATCGTTCATCAAGATGTATCAACAACTATTATGACAGATACAAAATCTTTTCCTACAAAAACTTATCTTCAATCATCAACGAAAAAAGTTCGTTTACAACCAAATAATAACAAATCATCATCGACAACTAAAGGTAATAAATCTAAACAGGTATCTAACACTGTCGGAGCTGCAACAAAATGTTCGGATATCGGCATAAAAAAACATCACGATAAAACATCGACTACATTGATATTAACATCAACAGGCTTGACAGTAAAGCCAATAGATAAAATTTCGACGCTACCAACAAATAAAAGTACAATGCAATCTGTTACTGATACCGTTATGTCTTATCTTCATTATCGAGGTGCTAATTCAGGACTTGTAACAGGTAGACAAACCAACAAGGGGAATATAAAGCGATGCATGCATTCACATCTATTGCATGAATCAATGATTAACAGAAATTATGATTATTAATATTATTGTAAACTATTTTTTTTTCTTCTTTGCTTTAGATGTGACCAACAGCTCTGAATCAGCACTGATGGTATGTTTTGTTTGTGCCGAAAAGAATATTTATAGTACTGAAATTAGAAAAAAAGTACACAACAGCCAATTTTAAGTCTACAGTGTTGTTAGGACATAATAGGTTCGATCAAACTTAGAATATATGTTTTAAGAAATAGAGAACTAAGTGGAAGGTTGAAAAATGTGTTTTTCAAAGAAGTCCGAGATTATTATCGACTATTATGTGAAATAAAATTGAGACGACCATAAACGAATGACAAATAGGCAAATAAATAGCATGCTATCAAATATCATGTAGAATTAAAGACCCTCTTCATTCTCATTTCAAATGATGACAATGTTCAAGAGTATAATTTGGATCTACCAACAGAGATCAGAAATACGCCTTTTTCAATATTGCTTTGGTGGAATGAGGGTATCAAGCAGAAAATCGATTATGATGTTTCGCTAAATAAATCTGTAAAGTATTATTAGTATGCACCTGTTAAGAAAAAATTGAAACTAATTTTTTGTACAAACGGACATTCCTATTCACCCTCTCGTATTCATATCGATATGACTGTATTTTTCAAGTATTTAGAAATCAATATAAATTATTTATAGATTTCATAATAGCATAGATATATGTTGTTTTCTTTCTTCTGTATAGCCATACTATGATTCTCCTTATGATTATTATGGTCCACCCGTGCCTCACTCAAATTTGAATAGAAATAATAATAATTCTCTATCAACTGAATCATTAACTCCTGTTACATCAATTTATACACTACAATTGTCATCAATAAAACCCAATAATTCAGTTCAAAGAGCTATTATTCCACGTCGATGTCAACGCCGTTTTTCTTCACCTGCTGCTATTCTACCTATAACTGTAAAACAAGCTGATGGTAAAAATATTATAATCAAGAATATTGACACATTTGCATAATTCCTTTCTTCTTGCTTCTTGTTGTTCTGACAAGAGAACAATCTATCAAAATAATTTAATTATAATTGAAAAATATACAAAGTTTCTTTATCGCAAATTTAAAAAAATTTAGAAATGAACTTGCTTTTAAAACTGTTTGAAATATTCAAGATTACAAATTCAACAATCAGCTTCTTCACATAATAAAATTCTCAATGTCTAAACTTGTTATAGTTTCTTTTTCAAAGAAAAGTAATATAAATTACATTAGCACGGCAGTCACTAGAATAAATGTTTTTGAAAAAAATACCTCTGATATGCGTATTTTCTATTAACATATTTGAGGAGTTGTTTCCTTACAGAAATGATTCATTATGTCTTCATCAAACATAACAAGAATTCGTTGATAAGCATGAACTTTACTAGTAACCAGAAAAGTCATATATTGGACTACAAATTGCAATCGTAGTTTTCAAAAACAGATGTATATATAATGATTAGGAATTATTTATCAAATACTAGAACCGAATCGGATTTGTATCGAAATTTTTCTTTCGTTGTTCTCTGTTGTCACGAAGAGAAAAATTTTGTTTATGGACTTTATTCATTTTGATATTCATTCTGTATGAAATATTAAGTTTGATAAAATCAAATCCTATTAAACAGATTCCTATTTTCTTAGTCTTCTAAAACAAACCAAATATTATTTGAATATGTAAGATCTTATTGAAGCCATTGCCATGAGCAATATTTTATGAATATAAATACAATGAACAACTACAGACAAAATTTAATAAAATAAAATAAAAATAAATCAATTTCCTGTTTTAATTTTAAGTTTGTGTTATTTGGAAAACAGAAGGTTTCTGGAATCTTCGCATCGTAGATTCCACTGGTACTACTTGGTCTCTATGAAGTATAAATAGTCTAAGAATTTGCTTGATTTGTGGATTGATGAAAAAGATCGCTATACTAAATACAAATACGGTTATTGATGGACCTAGCCATTGAATCCGATACATATAATAAGAACCAGCAATGCTATGATTAATATTTGATAACATAACAAAAATCGTATTCGGTAATCCAGGTAAAGTGAGTACAATAACAGTAAACGAAATACGACGAGTAATAGTTAGATCACGTTCAGCCCTTCGTTGTTGTCGTTCTCTTCCAAGATTAGGAAGCTGATGACGAATAAAATGCAATACACGAGCATAAATTATACTCAGATAAACAATAGGGAGGAGAAAAATATGTGAAACTGTGTAGCATAGTCCAATAGCTTTTTCATAAGGGATACCACAGTAATTAGCTGATTCATAAAAAGAATAGAGCGATCCAGGTCATACGTATGAAGGGAGAACAAGAAGAAAGTATACAGACCACTGACGTAGAATGCAAATAAAATTGAACGAAAATGCCTAGAATTTTATTGAAAAGTAAACAAGTAAATAAAAAGATATTGCATATTCTTTAATTAAATCAATTGTTAAAATATTTATGTAAATAATTAAATTAGGCATGTTTGAAAATTATGCAAAACAAAAAAAAGTGAAATATATAAGCCTGTAAAAATTTGTATTTGGTATAAACAACTCGAGTTAATCGATAAAGTGCTTGAAGAACAAAGCTCATATAAAAGCAACCGTATCTTTCATAAGTAAGAAAGTCCAAGAAGCCACACTCGGTCCAATCTTTGCCGATAATATTGGTGAGACCATAGAGATCTATTTTTAAAACAAAAATATTCTCTGATAGAACCACGACAGAAAATATGATCATAGCGATGTATGTGTTTGCTGCAAGAATAAGTGGAAAATCATGTTTTTCTTGTATATGAAGGATCAAAATGAAGAATATAGTAACACTAATCAGTATTGCCAATATAGAACTGATGAGAGTAATAGAAGTAAAGATAACATTTAATAATATTATTTTGTTTTGAATTGAATATTAAAAAGTGTTAAAAATAAAAAAATATGTTTTCTTTTTCCACAAGAAATGAGAGACTCTTCTTTAAGTTAAAATATTCAGTAAGTGTAGAAGAATACCAAACATTTTCTTCTTCGTTCGAAGCAGTATTGCTGTAAGCATTTTTGTTTCTAGTCAAATGCCGTCTGAGAGATTTTTTATCAAATCATGTGCAAAGGAAGAAAATGATTCTTGGTGCCTAATTCCTGTCAACTTTCAACTATGTTCTAAACTTCATATCTAGTAGTTATATCGTTCTCATCGTACCTACACTAAATTTCTTTTTAACTGTAAAAAATATATGAATTCATTTCGACTGTACTACTTGAGCATCCTAATTTGTCTGCCGTCATAGTGTCGAATGAACTAGAAACTTTTTAGTCATTACAATGATAGATTTCTAATTCGTTGACTATTTATTAGTTATTTTTCTGCAATTTTTACTGACAGTAAAATGCAGGAAATTCAAAAATTCCTCAAATTTTTGCACAATTCTACACAGAATATTTATGTCGAGAAAAGTCTATTTTTTACTTTTTTCTAACTATAGTTCAAAGGCACTTTGCAAACACAGGTCATAATTCTCATTTAATCACACGGTGGTTTTTTCACAAAATATCATATGATCTTTTTATCCGTTCAAAGTGTTTAAATATTTAAATATAATTATTCATATCATTTTCTTTTACAAAACTCTGCTGGAAAATCAAGTAAAAATCGTTTTAAGTTTCAATGAAAAAGTGTGGAAGGTATTCATCAAGTTGCTACCAAAAATAACTTTCAAATTACATATTAAACTTGATCTAATCTCAAAATGTTCTTTTAAATATTAATTAGAAAATTTGAGAAAATCAGCTTTTATTAAGCAATTCGATGGACTCTATTCAGTGGGTAAAAAAATAATATATTAAAAAATACTTGAAAGAATTAGAATATCCGATCTCGTTTGTCCTTTAGAGTTTTGAATATTAGATATGAGTTTAATGAAGAAATTTTATTATATAATTAATAAAGTATTAGTTCGAGTTAATTAGAGCTTTATTATACTAGACTTCCAAAGAGACAAATGTGGTAAACTGTCAAATTTCATGCTAAAACTCAAACAAAAAAGTCATACTAAAACTATGATTAGATAGTTTAATTTGATTCGTTGGGAAACATTCATGCGATCTACTTCTACTTGAACTAGACAATGAATGATCTTTTGCTGTCTGTGTTACTAATCTATAGAATACATGTTGAGCTTCTCTTTGAAATTATAGATATTTTGTAATGGATGGCATAATAAAGAATGCTGTCTGCTATTCAAACATTCAGCATTCATAAAAATAGATAAAATACTGATGATAAATGAATTGAAGTGAACGCATAGAAAATGTTATATATGATATGATATCGAATATAAGTTTGACTAACTAAGTCAATCGTTTCGGCAGTATCCATTGACTAAGTAATTATAAAATGTGTGACTTCTTAGAATTTCTTGTTTTCATATGATCAATTTGTCAGCGATAGGAAAGTCAAGATAAGTCATTTTTGACTTGACTTGGATTTTTTTGACTTATCTATGGCTTGATTGGACTTAATTTGAAATTTTCAAAAAATAACTGGATATGACTAGAAACTACTTTGAGCTAGTCATGACTTGACTTGAATTAAGTGAAAAAATAGTTGACATGCCCATCTCTGCAATTTATCCTGGAATGTAATTAGTACAAGATGAATTTTCTTATGATGCTCTAAATGAACTGCGATATTACACTGGAGGTTGCGGTACAAACAGTTTTAGAAAATTAATAAAAGAAATAACGTATAAATTTGTCTAGATGAATTAAATCATTTAGCTCCTTGCCTTTATCGATTCTTCCAAATTTACTTCAACATTATTACGCATCTCGATAGGTTCCTATGTTCATGAAAAGTCGTATTCATCATTCTTTGTAATCATTAATTTCATTTTAATGATCTCTGAAATGATTATTCAATGATGAATTGAACCCGACAGTTGTAGTTAAAAGAGTCAACTATGAATTTTTAACTTGTACAATATGATTCTGCGCAAATAATACTTATGTTACTAGCGAACTCAGAATAGAGTTGTTTATTATTTATCTTTCATCTGTAATGTATTCAGTTATATTATTTTAAGTAAGAGTAACGAAGATGAATCATTTTAAACATTTCATATGATATAACTAGAATTACGTAGAATTTATTTTAATTCATTGGTTTTTTACATTAATGATTGCAGCGTTTATGGATACAACTATGAAATATAACCTAAAAATAGTATTGTAGTGTATGTAGCAGAAAATCGAACTCATTCCTGTCACTTATCATGAGCTGCGAGAATCTACCTGTAGAAAACTGATGAAAAAATTCAATGAACATTATCTCAAGTGAATCTTATACAGTACACATATAAATTCATTAGAAAGAAAACGGAAGGTTTCAAAATGTCATAACTATTTTGCTGATATCTAGTTATTTTGTTTTTAAATGACAGTGCTATTTTTCTAGAATAAGATTTTTAACGATTTTATAATGGCATTATTATTTCCTCCGTTTATTTCGCATTATTAGAAAATGAGATTCTAATAGAAAACGTAGTTAGAATGACTCTTTTTGACAGTCATTAAGTGACAGTATTATTGATCCGAGTAAAAATGCTATTTAGATAGCAAAAAAACAGCAACATTCATACAGTTGGCATATCTATCAGTTGGTGTGACGATTTTAGATAGAAGAGATGTCTGTGCTGATGGTATTACACTTTATTTAGCTCTTCAAATCATAGATCTCATCGATTACATATAAAGCACACGTTTAAATACTAAACCATTTGAGGGAACGAAGAAGGATGATAAATAAAGACAAACATAAAGGACAGAAAAATAAAGGCAATAAGTGTGATGAGAATAAATGGCACGATAAGGCCAAATATTATGTATAGATTACACTCGAACGGGAGCGTTACACCCCGGATGGAATTTGGGCGTTCTCCGCATATAACGTTACAGTTGGTTCTTCTAGAATGAAAGAAACTTGCTAATTATTGAATGCGATGCAAGTACAGATGAGCTTTTTTTTTCACGATCCTTTGTATAGTCGAATGGCTTTATATCGGTTGAGAGTTGTCAGATTGGAAGTGCTACTGATAACTGATGTTAACTATTGACCAAACTTTAGTGAAATTTGTAGATTGTTATGCGGTTGATCATTGTTTGCAGTATATACGATACAATTCATTTACGCTTCATATAGTGTTTTGATCATTTTATGTTTGTACATTACACTAAGCCTTGATCAAACAATCATGAAAAATCTTATCTTTCTTCATCCAATGTAGAGACTCATGGTATCACAATATCGTTAATAACATATTTCAAACCATTTTTAGGCAATCTAAACATCTAAGAGCGTATCATATTCACTGACGGTTTGTAAGTCATGCATCATGGAAAATTTCATGTTAGGTATACGTAGATCAAATTCGATTGATTATTGTAAAATTACTAAAGAACATTTTCTTGAGAGAACAATAGTCTGTAATCTTGAAAATGTTGCTAATTTTTGACGATTCTTCAAAAACTTGAGAAATCAATCTATTTATTCGAAACCTATGTCACTGAATCTTTTTACTGAAGCTAAGATCTTAATTTGTAGAAATGATCATAATCTTAATAATAAGAACATTAATATCGGGATTTCCTAAGAGATTTCAGAACATGTAGTGATTCGACCATTTAGTATACTTTAATATTAATATCCTTTACATTAACAGCAAGACTCTATCGTTTGAAATAAAATTCTAAAAATCAGTGCCGACTTTTTGAAAGTATCTATTCATTGTAAGGCTAAAAATTTTTCTCTCCAGTAAATTTCTTTGCGATACGGACACTAAAAAGACTTCATAATTTCATTATTTACTCAAGTCTGATATTTATTTTCGAAGTTTTTCAGTCATTTTTTATATTGTCAATATTCTCGAAGGTAGAATGATTTCAATATCAAAATATAGGGCTATCGATGTTCAATACTAAATAATATTTTGGTTCTATTTCATAGGTTAATTAATTCTACTTATTTATTGAAATATGATAGTAATTTTTGTAAACGCTTAGTAATTCTCAAAAATAATTATTTGTTGAGAAAAAATAGAACTCTTTAGACATTGATGTTTGATAAGCATTGAAGTTGTTACATTGATTAAAGTTGCTTTTTGATTTTCAAAATTATCATTATAGGATAGAGTAGAAGTCGGTATACTCTAGAAAATGATCGGATATCTCTATTATATCTTGATCCAATCGACTAATTTTTTACCGATGATAAGCAAGAGTTCATATTACTAATTTAGAACATCAACATTGAGAAAAACTGACTTTGAAAGAATGCTGTTGTTTTCGATAAAAACAAAATACAGCGTAGAGTGGACAAAAGTTATTTTAGCAAGATCATTGTAAAACTTAACTTATGTTTTTTTGCATCAACTATTGTAAAAGCTAGAAACAGAAGTAAGACGACGCCGAACCGAAAGTAAACAATGATAAACATATTGAATAACGAGAGAAGGAAAATATTGAACTTACGGACAGAACGAGTATGTTCAAATTACCCGGCTACGCAAGATAGTAAGAAATTTGTATCGCGGAAATTATTGACATGAACTAACGAGGGAACATTCCCAAGTGTCACATCGCTTTTGGGTTCGGACTCTGTGCATAAGGTAGATCCCAGTGAGGTATGAAAAACTTCAAAAGGATAAGTGCCCTTAGACCTTCTGTCCAGAGTTATAGGCATTTTANTGGAATTTTAGCCTCTGGCATGGTGCATACCAACAAATCGAATGACCGTATTTCGACCTGAGATTGTGCCCACAGATAGGTCTATTTATGAGTAGGATGCCCTGAAAATTTCAGCTCAAAAGAATGTTTCCTTTCCGTGATTTTAAAGTCCCAAAAACGGAAAATTCTAGCATTCTTCGTGGGATATGAGTGATTTTTAGGACTTCAATATCTCGGAAATGAAACATTCTTTTGAACTGAAATTTTCAGGGCATCCTATTCATAAATAGACCTATCTGTGGGCACAATCTCAGGTCGAAATACGGTCATTCGATTTGTTGGTATGCACCATGCCAGAGGCTAAAATTCCAGTAAAATGCCTATAACTCTGGACAGAAGGTCTAAGGGCACTTATCCTTTTGAAGTTTTTCATACCTCACTGGGATCTACCTTATGCACAGAGTCCGAACCCAAAAGCGACGTGACACTTGGGAATGTTCCCTCGTAAGACAAAAGACGAAGAGAAAAAAACTTACATCAAAATGATGCGGTAGAAATATATAATTGTTAAAGAATTGATTTACCTATTAACAATTTATTTTGAAAAAGTGATTTGCTCATTCTGCGCTGTTTTTTGTGACCAACAAGATTATATAACATTTTTTTATCGAAATCAATAGTGATAACTCAAAGTCAGCTTTTCTCAAATTTTATGTTCTAAGTCTCTACTATTAACTCTTCTTTATTGTCGATAAAAAAATTAACTCATTGAATCAAGTTAAAGCAAAAATATTCGAGTTTTTTCCTACGGTAAACTGATTTTTGGCCCATCCCATATTTTAAAATTTATAAAGTATTCTTTTTAATAATAAAGTTTAATAAAATATGACTTGAATAAATACAGGAAGCTATCAAGAAACTGAAATCTTCTTGTGAATACCTAAACATTTAAGGATATATCCAATGAAGCCTGATAATTTATTTCATTTTACGATACGCTTTTGTAAAATTTTTTGATCCACTATTACATGTATATCTGTTGGTTTGATCGAATACTTCGTTGTATCTGAAATTTTGATATGTTTGAACATGCTTCGTCAATGACAGGTTCGAGTCACAGAAAAAAAAACTTAAAATGTGCATCTCAAATGGGATTTAATAAAATCACTGGCATGTTTCGTGATACGGAAAAATATTATCTTGAAATATATGTTTCTTTTATATCTGTAAGATAGAATATTTAGTTGATGATTATTGAATGCATAACTTTATAAACAGAAATGTGACCCTATAAATAAGACAAATATTGATTTATAACACAATTCTATGTTTTTTTTCCTACGATAAATATCTTTCGAAGAGAAAAAGATCTATTCATCAATTTAGAAATTTATTGTTTCATAGATACAGATCATGCTAAAAGTACAATGGATGCATTTCCTGTTGTAACATGTAGAAATCAAAGAAGTTTATAAAATTAAAATGATGGATTTACTTAGATAATTACGAGATTATTTAAATGTAGCCTTGTAATATCTTTTAATGATTCTTCTTCTAGGATTCTATCGAATAGAGTGCTAAATTAATCAATTCTTTCACCTTCTAATGATGTTGTTATGTTTCGTTGCTTCTTCTTCTTCTTTCTGTCTCAAATATCTATTGTATCATCATTTAGTAAGCATGGCTATGACATTGTGCTTTTTTGCATCAGGATTGGGTACAACAACGTTTTAGTTGAAGTAAATAATAGAGTCATACGATAAAATCTCCTGTTGCTTGACCTTTCAATGTACAACAAAATCTTGTCATGAGATTTTCTTTTTTCAATTTATTCATCTTTTTAGATACAGATTACTCCATCATATCCATATATTCATCATTATATCGTTAGCTTATTAGTCATAAGTGTTATATTCATGAATTTATGAAGAAATCAATGAATAGATTAAATATATGAAGTGTTTCGGTATATTATTGCTCACCGTATTGAAATAAAAAATAAATAGAAGTATATTTCATGTGAGGATTCACCTTACTTAATTTGTTACTTTTTTCTGATCTCAAACTTTGAGATTAGGACATCCTCAATTGCTCAAATGAAGATTGCTCAAGACATACTGACACGCTATGGAATGAGCACATATCTAGTGTTGGGTAATATTGGATTTGTGTTGGGTGCAATATTTTTTTGTCAACCAAGTCAACGTCGAATTCCATGCTCCCTTTATATATTAAGCGCTAGTATTTGTAGAGTTTGTTCTATGAATATTGCCATCATACCTATAATTTATTCGTTGTATTATCGCAATCCAAGCCTCACATCCCTAGTATTCTGTAAATTACAGTACTATCTTCGACATGCATCAAGTCAAATGATGCGCACGTTTATTGTTTTGGCTTGTGTTGATCGATACGCGCTATGCAGCATAAAACAACGTATTCGTTCATTTAGTCATTACCATGTGGCGATTTGACTTATCCCCTATGTTATCACCAGCTGGTTTCTCTTGGCCAGTGTCAACTTGGCATTTCAGACAATCCAGAATAGTAAGTGTGGCAAGTTCGACAATGTACATATTTTCATTTACACTATCTATAATGTAATTACTACCGGTTGTTTACCACCATGTACTATGCTAGTATTTGGGTTATTAGTTATGATCACTTTGAGAAAAATACGTAATCGCATTCAACCCACAACAAATACAGCTGGAACAAAAGGAGTTTTAAGAAAGCGAGATCGAAACTTGATCAGAATAACATTGATCGAAGTACTCGTTTATCTAATCACCACAACACCTTACACAATCACACTTGTCTACTCAACAATAACAACACCAGTAATTAAGAGCAATGAGCAACAAAAAATCGAATCTTTTATTACATACTTGACTCAATCATTTCTATTATATTTGAACAATGCCCTGCCATTTTGGATATATCTTTTGGCATCACCTGCTTTTCGAGTTCAGTTCAAGAATTTAATTATACGTCTGCACGCTGCTACGGCTGGTAGAAAAATACCAATGCCTACAGAAGTTACATTAAACAATAACTTAAATACGCATTGACTAGTGAATTTTAAGTTCGAATAACATTTTCTTTGAATGTTGTCATTACAAAGTTATATTTATTAATATATCATACACTGTCTCATTTACAACGATATCGAAAAAAGTTATGTCTAAAAAGTTAAATTGATAGTTATTGGAATCGGGGAAATCATTTGGTGGCATCTGGCAAACTCTGATATATGTATGATATAAATAAATCCGCAATTTCGTGAAAATGTCATATCTAATTCAAGCTATTTATATCAAGTTCATGATAAGAGAACTTATTTCAGAATTTTAGTAAAGAAAAGTAGGCTCGATGTGTGAGGTTATGAGGTCGATTCAAGACAAAATAGATTCCGTCAAAGTGCATAACATTTGGGATCGTACTAATTAACTAGTATAATATTTATTTCTAGTTTTATCGATTTATCAAAAAGCAAAGTCATATGATTTCTTAAATACGAATTTTTCGCGTAGAAATCATTTCCAATAGTTCTTGTTCACATAGATGAATATTATTATCAAAGCACAAAATAATGTTTGGAAAATTGATTCTGCTTTCAAAGATTCATTACAGTAACGAATATCTCCAACAAATATGCAGAAATACGATTTATAGTTTTTAGTCTAAAGTATATGATAACAGATGTAAAAAAATTATATAGATTGACACTAAACGAAGAATATTTCTCATGGCCGGCATGAGTTGCCATGTAAACTGTTAAAAATTAGCGACATATGCAAATGAATTCATATGATCACGCACAGTTGCACTCATAATATTTTTATTGTCATACTTTTTAATTGTAATCATTCGAGAACAAAATATTTCATGTTTCTAACTCAAGTAGCACATTATTAATAATTATTTTATCGACCCTCCTTAGTTATTCTCTGTACGCCCTGTTTTTAAAACATTGATAGACTTTGATTATGAGTATTCTTTTAACGAATGCATAAGGAAAAGCCATGATGTTCTTATTGTCTGGAAAAAACTCATCTTCAATACCTGCTTTAATAAAACAATTGGAAATTGGAGAAGAAACTATATTAGTAGTTCAGCACGAGAGAAGAATTGCACACAATAGCCAAAAACGTTAGCCGGGATAAAACTTCCAGTCACCTGACTCTATATTTCTGGAAAAGAGTAAACGGATAAAATGTATGTTGATGCACTGCATTGGACGTAAAATATATTTGAAATGTTAACTATCCGTGGTATAATATCACTCATTGTTTCAAATAGATAGTACTCAAGTTGCTAAGATATATCAGCTTTTTAAAACATTTTATAATTTCCAATAGCAAAGATATAGTTTACAGATGTATATATATATATATATCTAATAGTAAATAATAAACTAATATTTTTTATTTAAGCTTGAAAGTTAAACTGTCAAGAATCAAATATAAAACAAGTGACAATCAATAACCTGATGATTACAATTAAGATATGACTCGAATCTTTAAGGTTATTAACAATGTTTGAATTTTCATATTTAAATCTAAAACAGAACGATTATATACAGGGCTGCAACCAAGATTTTTATCAGATGATAGTCTACAAATGTCAGTACCATATAGATCTTTGAGAATATTACATGGTACTAATTCAAGCATTGTAGTCACTGTAGTTAACTCTTGTTAATGGATTATTTAAAATATACAATTTCAAGATACTTTTTGAATGTATAAGGAAAAGCAGGCTCATCACAGGATTGTATTCTACAGAGCTGTTCATTTACTATAGGTACAACCTCTATATTCATACATAACTGTATCCTTTAGATGTCACCAATGAAAGCGTTTTTAGGCAATAGGAATGGTTGTTCTGAATATCCAATCTTCTGTTCGAATACTGATAGTCAGTCGGTTCGTCGGCCCAGTACGACAGATAGTCATAACCATACAATTAATTAATTCTGCATTTGAAATATTTTATCATGAAAATAAAAAAATTGATTTTTTGAATAGATAATGGATTCACGAAAAAAAACCACGACTAAAAAGGAAGCATCATCAGCATTAACAACATTCTATTTATTTATCTATAATGGTATTCTTACTGTTGGGTTAGTAAAATATTTTATTTGAAAATAAATATAATTTTATATCTAATTTTTTGTATTAAGGTGGTCACTTATCTTGTATGCAACAGTAAATCAGGTAAAGACCTATAAATCAGTTGGTGATTTGTGGGAATGTCGTGGACTTTGGAAGGCTATTGAATTACAACTTAAAGTTTGCCAAACAGCAGCTTTTCTTGAAGTAAGAATATTTTATTTGTATTATTGTATTCAATTTTTAAAATGATATTATATTTTAAGGTCATACATGCCATGTTTGGTCTTGTTCGATCAAATCCGATGATTGTGTTAGTTCAAATTATGTCTCGTGTTTTTCTTGTTTGGGGTGTTGCTAATTATATTCCACAAGTAAGATAATCAATAAATAACAAAACTAATTTTATAACACAATAAGAGATACTATAGATGTGTTTGTTACTTATAATTTTTTAAATTATAATATTCTCTTTTTGACTATGATTTAGAAAACGATAACTCAATTTTCTTAAAATAATTGTTTATTCTAGACTCAATTTTCAGTTGGTATTTTATTAGCAGTCGTAGCATGGAGTATTACAGAAATTATTCGATATGCTTATTATGTTCTTAACTTATTCCAAGTTGCTCCTCAAATTCTTACATGGTGTCGGTCTGTTGAAAAAGATTTTCATTTGAAATACAACTATATATATATATTTAGATATACATTTTTTATTATCCTGTATCCAATGGGTGTAACAGTATGTTCTATCTTGGGGACTAAATCTTTAAAAGCATTATTTTTATGGTTCTTCTCATAGGGTGAACTGACAACAATAGCAAAAGCCATGCAAACAATCTATCCAGAAGTGGTTCGAAATCGATATTCAATTCTTTTACCAAACAAATTCAATTTTGGTCTTGATTATTTTTATTTTCTTGCCGTTGTTGTTTGTGCTTATGCGTGTAAGTTTATTTTGCTTATATTGAAAAATAGATATTCATTAGATAATTTAAACATTGAGATAAAAATGTATTAAAACTATGCAAGATAAAAATCTTTAGTTTGCAAAATTTTGTACTGAGGCATTTCATAGTCGGACGATGTAATGCTCACAGGTGATAAATCTCTTTTCATCTGAATGTGTATTGAAACGACACGGTCTATTAATTAGATAAATATCTTTGAGTGACTCGAACAGCTGAAACCTTAGACAAAATATGAAAGTTTTAGTAGATTAATCTCGTAGGATTTTATTTTTCAAACGAAGTGATAATTTTGGTCTTATTAGAACGTAGAGTAGAAAAGATGTCTGAATTTTTGATTTCTGAGAATTAAGCTTTAAAAATAGTCCCATTTCAAAGAGACAGTCAGAAGAAGATGTGTCATTTTTTTCTACTTGTAAAAGTTGAGGCCAACATTATAATTTCGCTCAAAAACTAGGATTCTACAAAAGTATCGAAGCATTCGAACTATTAGAGGATATATATATATATATAAGCATTCAATAGATTATATTGATTAGATTTAGCTCTACGGTAAAAATACTATGAACATCAAAATAGAAATCTACTGAATTTGTAGTTCAGGAAAATGTTGTTGTTTTTGTGGTATTTCTTATTTGTGTAAAACAAATTAGAAATAAGTTTTTACTGCAAACTTAGTCATCGATGAAAAGAATGAAAGTATACTTTCGATCAGTTGTTACATAAATATGTTCTTTTTTCTTCTATTTAGATTTTCCAACGATGTACAAGCATATGTTTAAACAACGTGCTAAGGCCTTGAATATTTCGCCATCAAAAAAGGTTGATTAAAAATTAATTTGAAGAATATTTTGATACGCATACATGAGCTTCAATCAACTTTTGTAATCTGTGTGCTTTACATGATCCAACAAAATAGAAAGAACTTACTCCATCTATTATGTATGATTTTCTTGCGTTACAATAAAATAAAGAGATATAATTATTATCATTCAGTATCAGATGTTAATAACAGAAATATATCAAGAAGAAAAAAAGACGTTCTAAAGTAGATTTATTCTTCATAATAGCCTATAAAGTCACCTAAAAACACAATTCAGTAGCAATTGAAAACGAGAATTCAACTGTTCTTAACCGTACTACTTGCTAGGAATTTTTCATGAAATCGTTTGTCAATTTATTAAAAAGCATATTAAATGAGAGAAACAACATAGCTATTAAATTCATTCCATTTTCTTTTACCACCATTCTCTTATTTCTACTGATATTGAAGTATACACTATGTCTTGTGTATAAAACTTTTCATCATACGCACATACAGTATGTAAACAAATTATTTGGACACTCACTACACCAATCTTGTAAAGCGAATTTCATTTTTTAAGGAAAACGATTTTCTTGACTTCCATTACATCATTCGATAGCCCACAATCTCTACTTTATTCTACAATTAAAACGTTTCTCTTGAAATATATTCTTAATGGATTTTCAAGGGTTTTCAAGAAGCCCCTTGATTTTCTAGGCAAAATTTTTATTTGACACTTGTATTATTGCTTTTCTAGAAAGTTAATTCCAAAACAAAAAATTTTGAAAAATAGTTCATTCGATAGAAGGAAAAACCTACTTCGAATGATGTTCTTCGTTTGGAAAATGTTTAAACAAAAGCGAAAATTAATTGTCAAATACTATTAGTTGAGTTTATAAGCCATTCATTAATCTTGATTTTTCAGTCACAAGATAAACTCAAAAACGTTTTCTCAAAAAACATAATTGTAGAGAATTAAATCTTCTTCAAGATGATGTATTTGAATCTATGGTAAGTATTTTCCTTCGAGTTGTTAACAACCTTTCTTCTCAAGTGCGCATTCTAGCATGGAGAGGAAAAAGGAACTTTTTTTTCTTTCTAAATAAACGTACTAATCACGAGTGAACTTGTTTCAATATCCTATAGCAACAGAACGAAAAAAAAGTTCCTTTTTCCTCTCCATGCTAGAATGCGCACTTGAGAAGAAAGGGCGTTAACCAGTGGCAGATCCAGGAATTTTTAGAGGGGGCGGCGCTTTCTAAATTATATAATACGACGTAGAGATATTTTTTTCGAAAATATATAAATCAGAGTACTACAGTTTTCTTTCAATTGCTTATTTAATTTTTGCGCCATATATCCATAATTTCATGGAAAAAACAACTTTTTAGAAATAAAGTTGCGCAATAAAATCTAAAAATTAATCGGCGACTGAACTTAGCGAATTCATCAATGCAAATTAGTTATAATTAATCAGATTTTTCTAATTACTTATTTTCACGATTTTTTTGTGGAACTTTTATTATTAAACTAAAACAGGTTTCGAACGTTTGACACCAACATCTTGTGGTTTATTTTCTTATTGAAAGATATGATTTGGTGAATATAAGAATCGCAGAAACATTTCTGGTAGTACTTTAAAAAAGACAGAAATAAAGCTGAAAACGAACAAACGCTATTTATATTTTTTTGATCTACGCTTATGTAATATTCAAGACGATGACAATCAATTGAAGTTTTCCGATTCCCTTCGGTTATTCATTTTATTTTTGACCTTCTAATATTATTTAAGCCTTTAAAAATATTTCGTTGTCCCGCCTATTCTCAGAGGGGTGGCAAGCGTCGGGTAGCCGAACTCGTAGGTCCGCCAGTGGTGTTAGCAACTCGAAGGAAAATACTTACCATAGATTCAAATACATCATCTTGAAGAAGATTTAATTCTCTACAATTATGTTTTTTGAGAAAACGTTTTTGAGTTTATCTTGTGACTGAAAAATCAAGATTAATGAGTGGCTTATAAACTCAACTAATAGTATTTGACAATTAATTTTCGCTTTTGTTTAAACATTTTCCAAACGAAGAACATCATTCGAAGTAGGTTTTTCCTTCTATCGAATGAACTATTTTTCAAAATTTTTTGTTTTGGAATTAACTTTCTAGAAAAGCAATAATACAAGTGTCAAATAAAAATTTTGCCTAGAAAATCAAGGGGCTTCTTGAAAACCCTTGAAAATCCATTAAGAATATATTTCAAGAGAAACGTTTTAATTGTAGAATAAAGTAGAGATTGTGGGCTATCGAATGATGTAATGGAAGTCAAGAAAATCGTTTTCCTTAAAAAATGAAATTCGCTTTACAAGATTGGTGTAGTGAGTGTCCAAATAATTTGTTTACATACTGNATTCTCTGTACCATCATGACACCAACATTTGTTGCAGGCATGCAATTTATTCGTTTGAAAAGAATTAGATAAATAATTTTTCACAGCATGTCTACAATAATATTAATGACACATGACTACACAACAGGAACGAGAAAGTGAAAGATTGATATCAATTTTTATTACAATAACCGATTTAATTAAAGCACAAATAATTTCATTTGCTATACAGATTAGAAATTAAAAATGTACTATAAACTGTGAACATAATTTACTATTGTCTGTTGTAGTCATTGTATATTAAATTTTCATGAAAAATGCCTCTATCTAAATCTATGAATTATATTCTATCAATACTTTCCAAGTTATATTCAAAAAAGAAATATTTGATAGCTTAGCAAACTTTATTACAAAGTTTTAAATCAATAGATGATCATAGCTAATTGACAGTTGTATATTTAAATTACAAAAATGATTAGTTTTATTTGACGATGTATAATCATTATCACTGTTCTATTCAAATATGTGTACAGATGGATTTGGTTTTTGAGAAAAGCAACTTTACTTGTAGTTATTTTTGTTCTTTCGTTCTTAGCAATTTATTTTAAAATATTTTAAATGTTATCAACGTATCTGAAAATAAGAGAACTTAAGTGCTTCTTTTGATTGAATGCCTAATTGTGTTTACGGCTATGAATTTGTTCTTTATTTTTTTGTAAGTCAGTATAATGGGATTGACATGAACAAAGAAATCATTTTAATTAAAGTTTACTATGATATGAAATGCACTAAAATTTTGGTTCATAAAATTAAAGTGAATATCTCTGTGACAAGAAGATTTAAAAAATGAAATAGAATTTGAATGAGGATACGATTATAAATAAGCATTATTATTTAGGGCAAGAAATGCTAACTAATCTTCTTCGTATCCTAGTCATATTTTTCTAGCTGAAGAAAGATGATCACTTACACGTTAAACCTTATTCTTGATAATGATATTGAAAGACTTTTTTCCTTGGTGAGTATGATTGTTATGTATTGTTAGAAAAAAAAATGAACAAATTCATCCCACTTCCGTATACTTCTGTGTGAATAGAAATAATTATTTACATTTTTGTTCCCTCAGAAAATGTCGCATTGATAGGCATGAGTTTTTGTATACAGAGCAAAATATGTTTAGAAAATTTTTATTTTTGCTCAGTAATACAGAAATTAATTATTCCATAAAGCACATTTCATTTTTTCGTAGGAAATACCTTAAGTTTTTTTTGATATCTATTTCTTCGAATAATGACACTTTTACTTATTCATAAAACATATTGTTATCAATTTAGAAAATATCAGTCAGTACTTGTTACTAAACAGGATGAATAAATTGCATTTTTCAGTGAATAATGAAATGAAATCTTTTCTAGTTCTTCTTTTGTCTATTACATGAGAGTTTTATCGCCGAACCAACAACAGGATGATTTTTGTTGTACTAATCAATTCTCTTAGCATAGACTATGTTTCCAAAGTGAAATTTTTTCTTATGGTTCCTTTCATAACATGAATTTTTCATATCTTTTAAGTTCTATACTTTAAAGCAATGTGATATTTACATTTAGATTATTGCGTTTGAATTCAGTTTCTTGTTAAATTATTCAAGTAGTAATATATCATGTATGAGCAATTAAAAATTAGAAGAGTTTTTAATTCTCTTTGATATTTTGACACGATTCAGTAGCGATCATCAGGCATCATGCAAAGATGTCTATTAAAAATTATTTTTGGATTATCTGACGATGTGCATTCTTTGTTTAGAATTTAAGTACCTATGCTTGAATAAGTTTTGTTTTTCTGATTATTTTCTATTAGTAAAGTAGTATCAGAACGATTTTATGCTTGATGAGATACTCGACATCAGAAGTGCCTTTAATTATTGCCAAAGCGAGAATTAAGTTTCTCTGGAGTCATCATTTCCCTTACAATATGATAACATTTTACTCGTGAAATCATGGAAGGTGGCAGTTGCGGGTACAATCTTTTCTAGATTCGAGTGTTCTGTGACGACGACGACACTTCAATATTAAGTATTCATGAAAGAAAAGTAAAGTGAATTTCTGTGATATTTTTCACGTCATCTATCAGTAGTAGAAAACTTTTCCAGATATTCTTACAAGGGGGGAAAAGCGGACTTCTGTACTTCTTGGTACTTCTTCGTACTTCTTTGTACTTCTTTGTACTTCTTGGTACTTCTTAGTACTTCTTCGTACTTCTTCGTACTTCTTTGTACTTCTTGGTACTTCTTGGTACTTCAATAATATATTCATTTTTTTCACTTTTACATCATATTGATGCTAGTGTTATGGAATTTATTTTT